>RHDR01000220.1:0-43689 GCA_009806295.1 Davidsoniella neocaledoniae
TTGGCATTGCTTCGGACTCATGGGGCGATTATGCTTCTGCTTCATCAATTTCATTACCCATGATTGGCAAATCGATTTGTGAGTAGAGAAAAGGAAGAATAGATGATATGTAGTTACATAGAAGTAATATGGAATGATAGATAGAGGTATCAAGATCAAGTAAAGAAGTGAAAGGTGCGGTTGGTTGGTTGTTGTTGTTCTTGTCATTGTCCTAAGGTGACAAGGTTAGGCAGCCATGGTGTTTGCTAGGTTGGGTTTGAGAATTACCTTTGTGGTCATGTGACAACTGCCATACCAAGGGTTTGTCTGATAAGCGCTATTAGGACTTCAACCTTCCCGTCTACAACCCTCGGGGGGTTATGGTGCCTCCTGCTCTGTCCAAAGGCGAAAAAATCCCCTTCGTGGGGTTTTAATGTTGCTGTCCATTCTTTTGATCATTTTTGACTTCCGTCTCTCATGATGCATTGAGTCGTGAGGCCCTGAGCCCGACTTTTCCTCTCTCAAGAGATATTCTCACCGACAACCGCCCCCTTTTCTCTACACGCTTTGTGATCGCTGGTCTCCAGAGTCACTTTCTACAAAGCTCAGGGAGACACACTCATACTCGACGGGCAACCTCTTTGAAGGTTCTGAATGCCCATGGGAATCTTGTTGCTGAAGCCATCACATTGATTCTATAACACCAATTTTTCTGCCGGACACATATACCTCTCGCTTGATAGTGAAGGTGGTAGACCCGCTTAGGATTTCGGTTTATTATGTGATTTGGAACGCTGGGTGTGCTTGGTCTACACTTGGTTTTCTGGGTCTGTCTTTTGGGGAATGGCTTTGTGAAGGTACTGTTTTGTTTTAAGTCTGTCTTTTTGAAATGTCCATCCTCCTAGAGTTCCAATGACTTTCTAGGTAGGCATGATGAATGATGAGTCTATCCTGGCAAATATAGGGCCACCTTAGATATAATGGCTCTCAGTCGATCTGATAGCGCAGTAAGTAATCAACATCTCTTTCTTTAGGACTATAATCAAAGTGAGACTTTTAGCCTGATGTATTTTGTCCATGGCTCAATTTGGGCATGACGATCTTCTTTATAGGCGTCGCTTACATCGTGCAGAATGCAATATTGATCAATCCAGAGATAAGAGAAACCATGATCTTCACGAAGTGTCAAACACCCAGACAAAAGATTAGGAACTCCAGTGTTGTTATGGAAGAATCCATTACTTTGGAACTCTGAAAGTGAGTCTGATGTTAACTGTAGAATCTGTATGTCACCTGAAGGAGTCTCCCATGTATAACTCAAAGCAACATACTTGAGAGCATCTTGAAGATTTGGCCTAACCAAACACATCTTGTGGACATCTATCAGTCACTATGCATGCAAGTCATGAAAACTACATCATCTTATCAGATATTTACTAGAACTTATAATAATTCTTCACTCTATAGATATATACAATCACTTGTGAATATTATGAGCTCATATCTTCGAAAGTATGACTAAACTACCATATGAAGAATGAATAACGGTCAGACAAGGTCTTCATATAGCAACGATTTTAGCAACACTTTATAGGCTACAAAAACAGCATCACACGACCATAGACTGTAACAAGCCATGCCTTTATTTGTACGTCAAATGAGTAGCCCGTTCTCACATCGACTCTTATCGACTCTTAGTCCTGTATATAAGCTTCTGGTTGGCCCATTAGCTCATTGATTTTTGTCATTGATGTACCTTTAGGTTCCTTTGAGAATTCTGGCGTCAAAGTTTCAAAACGGCCACAACTTATGCATTGAATAAGTCAGCTAGAACAGCAAAGAAAAGAGAATTGCTGCTTTATTCACACGTGTCACGAGTGCCTCTGTTTAAAAATGCCAATCGAACATAACATCACAGCAAAATACAGTCCATAGATGTCCTTGATTGTTGCACGTTTTCCTTTTGGGGCGTAATTCCCCTTGCCCTAGGATATACATGTTTGCAACTACATATGTAATAATACCACCTAGCCACACTACCTCATAGCAAAGGTAATACAAAGAAACCCACTCGTAAATTCTTAGCTAGTACCCCCCTTTATCTATCTACACCTCCTATTATTATGAACTAAACAATGCCTCAATTCGACTGTCAACTGGAAGTAAGTGGTATATGCAGAACACTATGCAGTGCAGTATTTTCCAGGCTAGAGATATAAGCAATGGTCACAGAAGACCAGCTTTTCTCAACTACCCCCCAAATCTGATATATTCTCGGCAAGACTAGAAAGATATATATTAGTAGGACGGATATTACTTAATGAATCGAAGTATATAGCTGCATTTCTTACCGATTTGAGAGTCTCCATCTGATCTTTAGATTGAAGATAGACCTGTCTGTATTGTCGAATGTTCTCGTTGAGAACTAGTTGTTTAGATGTTTTACCTGCGCATATGTCTTTCATCTTGAGTTCCATTTCTTTACGAAGAAAGGGTTTGCCTAGACTTGTCTCAAACTCCATTCGGTCAAAGCCTTGAATCAGAGCAACACCTAGCTCCGTAGGGACAAAGTATTTGACGCCACTTTTTGCTCCACGACCTGTGCCTGCTGATCGTCCTCCACGTCCACCACGACTTCCGCGCCCACCGCGTCCTCCTCTAGTTGCTCTAGTGGGTACGGTATCTGTGTCACTATCCTCTTGTGGACGGGCAGGCAGACTGGAACCATCAACGAGAACCACATATTCTCGCTGCTGGATCTTCTCAATATGCTCAGCCATGGTGGCATCTGTGCCTATACCGTTGGCATCCATCAGGGCAATTAAGTCAGCCTCGGTAAGGTAACTAGGAGCGGAAGTCTTGCCTTCTGTCATCTTAGCTTCGGTTGGCTCAAAACGTTCGCCCATGGTAAATTTTGGGAGTTGAGTAGAACTAGACCAATTTTCGTAAGGGTATACATCAAGATAGTTTCTTTCGAGAACGATAACGCCGTGTGTGCTGAAGAACTCATCGCCGTACTTTATATCGATATCCGTTGCTACACCCTTCGCATCTTCGGAGCAGCATGCTAGGAATCTTCGCACAACATATTCGTATAGTCGTTTTTCCTCCGCATTCAAGGCGTTCGGTGCAGCATATATGACAGGGTGGATGGGAGGATGGGCTTTATCGTCGTTTTTGCCTTGACGAGGCTGTTCGAACCCTCCATCCATGAGCCCCTGCGCGTAGCTTCCCCATTGCCCATCCTGAGTCTGTCGGCTAACTAGGTTCTTCAGGTCCATCGCTTTATCAAATCGATCGGTCTCGGTTCTGGGGTAGCTGATGAATCCTCTGGTATATAGCTTTTCGGCAACTGTCATAGCTTCCTGACCTGTCATCCTGAGTAGTCTAGTCGCCGCTTTCTGGAGCTCGACGGTTGTGAGCGGCAGTGGCTTGAACTTTCGTGTCGGCTTCTCTTGCACTTTCACGACAGTCGCATATTTTGCTCGTAGACAACGCTCATACAAGATGAGTGTTGGGAGACGCTCAAATAGTCTCACTCTAGACCATGTGAAGTTCACTGTTATGCCATCCTTGACATGTGTTACCTTGATAGACCAGTAAGGCTCAGGTACAAAGTTCTTGACACGAAAATAGCGATCCACGACAAATCCAAGTGTTGGGAATTGGCATGAGCCTGTGTCAGATGTCAGTGATATTGATCTATTTAGCCTAGGGTGGACAGAGACGTACCATAACTAATCATCTTGTCTTTCAGAGGACCACCAAGCGGCTTCAAAGTATTCGAGAGAAATCTAGTGAACGCGAAGCCGATACGGAGATCGAGTTCTATACGAGCATCAACAGCATCAATCTGCTTCTTATCAAGGGGCAACAATTTGCGCAATGGCGCAGCGGCTATGATGTGACTTGTTCACTATTGTTAGTTACAGGAATCCAATATAAGACAAGTATAAACATACGCTCGTTCAATATTGCTGAACTTGGCTCTCATGACCTGTAAACGCGAGTTGCTTTGCGATGCCACATGTTCGATCTCGCTACCGATATGCTCGCCTTCTCGATCGCAATCCGTCCATATCACTAAAGCCTGTGCATATTTTGCTTGCTCGCGAATGTTTTTTGCAACGCCTTCTTTATCCTACTCAAAGCGTTAGAACTAGCACATAAACACGTGTTCGTAACATCATTTATACCTTGGAGACACCTCTTTTGATAGGCGCATCGAATAGTGAATCTGGAGGAGGAAAGTCCCACGACTTGAACTCTGGGCCAAAGTATTGTTCCATGATATGGCCGGCTACGCACGTCATCGTGACATTGCAGCTGCCCCACGGAGGGCCAAAGTTATAGTCAAAGCAGTAGTTTTTGACCCATGGCACCGGACTAGTTCTCTATAAATTCGCGTTAGTTGGTGTAGCATCAGTGGTCAGTCAATATCAATGGCCTACTGTCTCGATTTGACCTCCGGATAGATGGCCAGCTACAGCTTTGGCAATCGATGGTTTTTCGGCTACACAAAGCACTCTCATTGCATATTTTATTTTTAATTTGATGGACTATTCAACTTTGACGAAGTATAATATCCGTTATGATAAGGCTGATGACTATCATGATATGAGCACTCGCGTAATCACGAAACTAGTAGAGTGGAATATGAAGAGAGTATATGGATATGGAAGTGGGTGTGGATGCCAATTTGTTACGTGCAAGGGAAGGAACCCTAAGTATTGAACTTGACTAATCAAGTTCAACTCCTCTAAACTTGTACATACTTAACGGGACTAACAGTGACTTTCTTGATTTGATTTTACCGTGGAACTTATAAGCTTGCATTGTATTGTTTTTTTTACTTCACTAGATAATTAAAATAGAATGATTCAATAGCTCTTATTTCTTTTGTCATCAAGTGTTTTTGTCCTAGACAACAATGATCCTTGAATCTATGATATTATTTATTTATTGATTAGTCAGAAGGAGTAGAAGCAGCGTTAACCTGGCTGTACTTTCCCCCTTAGTTCTCCAAAGGTTGAGGAAGGGCATATATCTACGAAAATTTGTCTCATTGACAAATTTATAGAAATCAAGAGCCCCTTGTTGTGTGGTTAGGGTTTTGTCTATAGTGGTGTGAGCCGGCGTTCTTGAAAAAAACCTTTGACAGACGTTGGGGTCCTAAGGGTTGCGAAAAGTCCTAGGTCCTTGTAGTTTATCGGGGCGGAGGATATCCGCCATTCAGTAATCCTCCTGTAGCTGGCTCCTAGCATCCGGCCAAGTCCAAGCTAGAGAGTGAAACTCCAAGATCTGGGCTTGGCAGGTATCCGTTGGCGTGGATCCGTATACTAAATAACTTTACACTTATATATTATGTATTATAGAAAAGATCCCTTTTGAAATCTGTCTCCAAAGTTGGCTGCTTTGTTAAGGAGTTCCTTTTTCTGGCCTTGATCGAGACGTCCACCGATAGCCATATCTTTTTGATATCAAAAGCACGTTTACTCGGGTCATCTTCTTCATCGATATTGGCATCACTGCCCGATTTTGACTTGATAGACTCCTGTCGTTGTTCGTAGAGACTCTTACCACGAGTCTGGGCAGTGTATTCTATAATCTTTTGTCTCCTCTCCAAATCTTCACGTTTGTCTGATGATGATGTTGCGGCGCGGTTCTCGTGGGGTTGAGATTCATCGGCTCGACCTAGCACGGCGTTTTCGAGACGACGTCTCTTCTCTTCTGGTGTTTCTGTCCAGATACTAGAGATTCCTGCTGTAGCTTTGGGAGCGGTAGCACCACGGCCAGAAGCGAATGTGCGGTTCTTGATCTTGGTTGGATCGGGAGCTGTACGTGCGCTAGCATCGGTTGGTGGTGCTAACATCCAATCATCTCGCTTTGGCGCAGAGGATTCCGCTGGTGTATCGTATGCGGCGGAATCGAACTGCGATTTTGCTTCTGATGGTGCGCCGGTGGGCAGCGCAGGTCCATAACCGTCGTCAGAGTCGGAGTCAGAGTCGTCTTGTGGAATTGGGTTTGAGTCTAGAGGTCGTTGGTCTAGGGGGGCTGGTGGCATAGTAGGACCGAGTACGCGGTTTGTGGGAGATAGAGTCGGGCCAAGCACGCGAGTTGCTGGAGGAAGTGTAGGGCTAGCTATCCGCGCATTTGAGACTTTATGCGCGGGCTGAGGACCTGAGTCGGAATCAGAGTCGGAATCTAGTGATATTTCGTCTGTCTTGAAATTGCTGGTAGATTTATGCGATGAAGATGGGGGCATCGCTGGTCCTATAGAGCGCCGTTCTTTGGATGATTGGGAAATGGTGCCGGGACGTTTCGGCCCATAATCATCGTTAGATTCGGAGTCGGAATCGAGATCGATTTCATCGTTGTTGGGTGCGGCAGTGGTTGCGATTTTGGTTGCAGGGAGATTTTCAGTGTCACTAGAACTACGCTTGCGCTTAGAAAGCTGCGGTGGAAGTTGCGGGCCGATTGACGACATATTAAGTATAGTATTGAATTATTAATAAAGATTGTATGAGATTATGAAGATATTATGGTCGTGAAGCATAAATCAAAGTAATGAGCGTGTCAAAGATCTGGATATTGGAAAGTTGAACATGTTAAAATATCAGCGTTTAATGTTAATATTAATTTCGATGGTTTTGGCTAGTTGAATTGACGCCGGGTAATAGTCGGCAATAGTGCGCAAATCGATCAAGCCCAGTTTAATAGCTAAATGATGTAACGACGTCAGCAAAGCAGTAGCTATGCAGAAATAATGGGGTGGGATAAGTACATAGTATAACCACAATGGAAGTTGAGATGGAAACTGCGGGAACGCTCATCAAGAGTTTCCTTCCTAAAGCGCAACATCAAGTAGCTTCGATTCTAGACTGCGACATTCGTTTCCGAGAAGCTGCTGTAAAGAGCTTCACACGGTCTCAATAAAGTAACTGCGCCAACTTCTGTACTTTTGAACACAATAGCAAGATCCTATCGCCATTCAGTGAATGTAACAAATCACCTGCAATCATAGCGCAAAAGCTTGAAGTCTTCTTCACTCAAGCTATCCGCCAACTATCGCGACATCTAACGCTATTACCCGCCGAGTCTCGAAGCCACCGATTAGCAATTGGCCCCGATATCTCGTCTGCTAGCACCCTATCTCGAGTCACTGGTAAATACCCGAAATGCGCATTGCGAGCAATTATTCATGAGCGACATCCACTCGAACGACAGCCGTAGCGGCTCTTTGGCGCACGATGAAGAGAACATCGCAACATCTCCCGATAGACTATCGAGCCCTACAGATCAGCCTGAGCCAGGCTTGAACAATACAGAAGAAGGCAGTCAAGATGCTGGGCTTTTCACTAACGAACCGGACGAACACAGCGCCATCGGTCCGTCAGCCATCGTCAACCGCTATAAACAGATCGTCCAGGCCCAAGACAACAGTATAGAACCCTCCGAGGCTGCATCGTCCGACCTGGACGCGGTGCCTAGAGATACAGACGCTCTAGTGCCATTAGAGGCATCTGAAGGTCGGGCTCATAGTCTAGTCGGCTCGATAGTTTCTGGACCCGACGAGACCCCCTCTGTGCAGGTAAGGAATACAACGAAAGAGATATACTGGTACAAATCTCGAATGTGGTGGAGACCTTAGTAGACTGACCCATTGCTAGGGGTCATCGATTCTTTCGTCTCCAGGAAGCAGCGTTATTCCGACTGCAGCCATTCAGCCAGGAGCCCGAGGCAGCTCTAGTTCTCTAGTTGGATCTCTATCACAGTCATTTCGACCATTCGATCGTCGCTTCACATCGCGAATATCTTCATCTTCCTCGTCGATTCACTCTCGGCCGTCGTCTCCCGCATTTCTGTCCGGACATGGACGCAATGCTTCGATTACATCGCAGTTCATGTTTGAGCAAATCGACAATGAGAGCCAATCTCCTCCATGGGAAGTCGTACGCTGGACGAAGTTGAAGAAGCTTACGGGACAAGCATTTTCAGAAGCTGGAAAACGGAACTTTGGGTCGCCTACTTTCTTGGCTGTTGCCTCGTCCATCTTCATTGGAACTACTAAGGGTCTGATTCTTATGTTCGACTACAGTCAGAATCTTAAGATGATCATTGGCACAGGAACAAAAGGTGAGATACCTGGTCATATGTGTCTCTGGTTTAATATATGTTTAATATATAAAATACTAACGTCTTAAATTATAGCTGTCGAATGTGGTGCAATAACCTCGGTTGCTGTTTCGGCTGACCACTCAACTGTCGCCGGTGGTCATGCAAACGGATCGATATTCACGTGGGAAACAGCTCGAGCTGCGCGGCCCTTCTTATCTATACCCCCACTGAATATACCAGCCAATGGCGAGCGTACTCTAGATGGTCATATGCCAAATGCTCCTGTCACACACTTAGGCTTTCTTGGCACTAGACGTACCGCCCTTGTATCTGCAGATAGTAGAGGTATGGCATTTTCTCATCTGGCCACAAGAGGGACTGGCGCTTTGGGGAGGACTGTTAAGACCTGTCGAATACTCGGCCGATATCCAGACGCCGTTGCTACCAATACTGCAAAGCCAATCAAGCCTAGTACTGTCTTAGCCTTCTCACCACTCCCGCTTGGCAATGCCGAAAGAGCCACTGACACCATGGGCCTCACTGCAATGCTTACGCCTTACCTACTAGTCATTGTATCGACAACACCAGTGGCACAGACACAACATAAAGCGGCACGTCCAAAAGATATCAAACCTCATAGCACAATGAGTGGTTGCTTGGCATGGTTTCCAGTCGGCAGGTTGAAGGTGCCTGATGTGGCAACTGGCAGTGAGATAAGTCTAGCTAAGTTGGTCTACTGTTGGTCGAACATATTGACAGTATTAGACATCGAGGAGATCCCCTCGGAAAATACCAATAAGCCCCCATCTTTGGAATTCCACGCACGAAGTAGGTGGAAATGCGAGGAAGCAATCGTGGCGGTTCAATGGCTAAGCCGGTCAGTCATTGCCGTGCTCACAATCACACAACGGCTAGTTGTCATTGAAGACCGTAGTATGCGTGTGACAGACGCATTTGACCTATTACACAAATATATATACCACTCCGACCTCTTCTCACAGCAACTTCATTCACTTGTCGAACAGTTCAACCCCGAAGATCATGAGAGTGGGAATTCCATGCATGGCGTGGTGGCAGATGCATATTACATGGGCTTCAAGTCATTCAAAGGCAGACTATTCCTACTTGGATTCGAGGAACTATCGATCGGAGCACTATCAAATTGGTACGATCGACTTGTGGCTTTGATGAATAATGGAGACTATGTGGCATCCATACAATTGGCCATCTCATACTACACGGGCGAATCTGATAAACTCACGGTTGGCTTGCCCGAGGACTCTGATATCCGCCACTCTATAATTTCAGCCAAGTTATTTGACTTGATGACAGAGTCTATGAAGCACATTGAGGCACGCCGGAAGAAAGACCGCAATTCTGTACCCGTCACTGTGCTCAAAGACTTCATTGATGTGCTATTCTCAGCCTGCGAGACTCTAGAGAACATTGACTTTCTCTTTGATACCGTATACGAATGGTACGAGGAAATCCATTACCAGGGCCTATTTTTAGAGACGCTGGAAACATTCATCATCGAGGACACCGTTACTGTCGTCCCACCGGTAGTAATGAAGGCTTTGGTGACCCATTATGTTGAAAAGGGATTGGAGACGAGATTGGAAGAGATGATATGCCACGTTGAAACAAGCACTTTGGACCTTGATCAGATCACCTCACTGTGCAAGCAGCATGGCTTGTACGATGCTCTGATCTATGTCTGGAACAAGGGACTGTGTGACTACATCACGCCCTTGATGGATCTTTTATCTCTCCTGATAACGCCTGAGCCTGGACAAGCTTCTCTAATGGAGTCTGGTGACGGAATGGGCGGTGGGCTTCACGGTATTAACGCTGTCAAGATTTTCCCGTACTTGTCTTACATCTTGACTGGGCGGACCTATCCGACTAGTGAGTCACTAGAAGATAAGCTGTCGACTAGTGCCAAATCAGAACTGTACTGGTTCTTGTTCTCTGGTAATAATGTTGAGTGGCCCCGCGGTAGTGGCCGCCACTTCCTGACACATCCGGATCGTACTCAAGAGCCCTCATTCCCATATCTCCGGCTCATCTTACGCTTTGATGCCCCTAGCTTTCTCAGTGCCATGAACGAAGCCTTTGAGGATTCATTTCTCAATGATTCCCCGGACAAACAGATTGGGACGAGCATTCGGGGAGACCTGCCAGAGGAACAAGTCTTTGGCATGACAGTTGACCGACAATACATTGTCTCTATTCTATTGGAGCTCATGAGTCCAGCAGATTTTACTCTGAATGACACGATATATCTCGACATGTTCATTGCGCGAAACTTGCCTAAGTTCCCACAGTATCTCATCTTTTCTGGATCTACTCTAGATCGGGTCTTAGTAGGCCTTTGTCAATATCCAGGCGTTGACCTTGCTGAAGACGCACAACTAAGTGCCGAGTATCTCCTCTCGGTACATAATCCTCCAGATATGGACACCATGATACCTTTGTTCAAGAAAGCTGGCTTCTACCGAATTCTCAAGCGCATATACCTATCGAACAGACAGTATGGACAACTTGTCCGAACATACTTTGAGGACCCTCAAGACCAAGAGGACGTGTTTGAATGTCTGTCGACGGCCCTCCGAACGCATCGAAATGACGCCACTTCTAAACTTACGCAACTAGTATACGATACGATCCGCGATAATGCGTCTTCTATCATGTGTCTAGACGCTGTACGGGCGGCCGAGACCTTTGCTACACAAGATATTTCTCTGCACAAGAACTTGCTAGAGTCTGTTGAATACAATCCGCAACTCCAGTATACGTATCTGCAGGCTCTATTAGAGCCTTCCAAGTCAATTGCAGATGAAAAGCCTGAAGCTCCTGTCACTACAGATCAAGACATCATGGAATTGTACATCCGTCTGATGTGCTCCTATAATCCTCAACACGTATCCGATTACATCAACGCTACACACGCCCCGGATCTAAGACTTGATAAGCTACTGGATACATTGGAAGAAACTGGAGTCATTGATGCCGCTGTGGTGTTGATGGCCCACGACGGCCTGATGAAAGAAGCCATGGATAGACTCATCAAGCATTTGAAGACTCTCCAAGACGGCCTCCACATTGTTCTTATTGCCCCCGAAAATTCAGCAACTCATCTCCAGACTATTGCTGAGAATTTACTTCACGACATCCAAAAGTATGTTCATGTTGGCATCTGGCTGTGCCGCCAACAGCAGGATATGTCTCCTTTAGCCAAAGAAACATCAGTTCACCGGAGACGTCAATCTATACTTCGTGATGAGAAGCTCTCTGATACAGAGATGATGTGGCTGGGGTTAGTTGAGGCCTGTGTGCAAGTAAGCAAGGGGCTCTCTCTCGATATTTCCGACTGTACAGCTTCATCAGATGATCTTGATCGGGAGAAGTTGATTGTCTTGGTACGGTCATTAGTTCAGCATGTATTCACTGCCCTTCTTACAGCAACAACGGACATAAGCATCGAGAAAGACAAGACACACCGTGTGGAGGGCAACATGGCGTTTCTTCGTATTCTACGTGTTTTCCTGACTAATGCTGCTACCACTTCGCCAAACCTAGCCGATCTAAGATCCGTTCTATCATGATTTTTGCAGCCTATGCGTACGAAGAATCTATATTACGGCTTTCCAATCGTCTTCTCGGGCAGAGTTTGTTCTTGAATGTCAGTCAATCGACTCAACTTCGGCAAAGAGGTTGGAGGCCCCGCGGATCTACTTGCGAAGCCTGTAGTCGGAGAATCTGGGGACCTGGAGTCTCGGGAAATATTTACGAATGTTGGGAGCAAAAGCAACTTCGTGATGAAAAGAGGAAAGATGACTCTCGTGCTGAAGCTCGTGGTTTACCCCGAAGTCGTGGCAAAGGTAAAGCCGAAGCCGAAGATATGGACTACCATTCTTATAGTGTTGGGTATGAGTGGCCTCGAGCTGGTCCGATAGACAGCCATAGTTCTAGTCGGCTACCAAACAGTCGAGCTGGAGAGCTCAAGGGGGATAACTTATCACTTGGTGGGCAAGATCCGAACCTATCTCTGCCTACGCTTCCAGGTATATCTTCTAATTCACAGCAGGTAGATGAGGTTGTTCTGTTGGCATGTCGTCATATCTATCATAGACGATGTCTTGAGGCACTGCAAAACGCTCGTGAGGAGCATAGTCTTGCAACAACACCAGTATATAATCTTCCAGTCAGATATGGAGAGTACTCATGCCCGATAGATGGGTAGTTCAATGTATAGAAAAACCTTGGGATCGAATTAGTTCACTACATAGTGAACTAAATTTAAGACATATGTATGTCTTAAAATAAGCGCACCTTCTATATACATGTAGAGATGGACTATTCATACTTCCCAAAACGACTATCAACACTCCACTAAGCCTATTTGGGACACACCTTTTTTCTGCCGGATTTACGAATAAAATACCTCCAATTTTGAAAATTGATATTATCTATTGAACAACATACATCGTGATCTATCATCTTCTTGCCTATAATCTCCTAGTCTTTCTTGAAATTGGTATCTTGAGCAATATTTTCCTCTTGATTCTATTCTGCCTGGGTCTTCTAGTTCTGTCTGGTTTCTCGGTTTTGCTATGGTTGATTTGGTATGATGGGTTCTTCTAGATATCTGACGTATCTGTACTCCAGAGAAGTATAAATACTGGTTTTTCCTTCTTGTTTTCTAGTTTAGTCTCTTCCTTTTTCCCCAATGTTTGCAACTAGTTAATCATCTCTGCCATGTGTTGCGATCTTCCTAGCTCATAATATCCCGAATTCTTCTCTGTTAATATTTGTTTTGCGTGCAACCTCTCTTACCCTCGCTCTCTTTAGATTACGACCAATTCTGTTCACGCGGTTCGTAACAATTAATGGCATTGTTTTACGTACATGTATTTTACGATTTAGCAGTAGCTATGTATCTTTGACGTCTTTTACAGATTTTTTTTTTTTTGGAAAAAGCGATGTCCCAAAACCGTTGGCGGTGTAAAGTTGTGTCCCAAATAGGCTTAGTGGATTTGTCGTTTGGGGGAGTATGAACAGTCCATCTCTTTATATAATCAGCGAAATTATTAAGATAAAAAAGCATGTCATAAAGTAGGTCATGATGATGTTAGTAGCTAAGTCAAAGATCCACTTTTATGTTTGTAGTAGGGTTATACATAAGGGTTATCTTCTATTCTCCAATAAATTAGCTGATCATTCATTCATACTTGAACACATTCTTGCTTCTCGCATCATGCCATTTTTTTTTATTTTCAGTCTATTATGCTTATAACAAGTATTGATCTCCCCGAAATGGCATTTCCGTCAGTTTCATCCATTCAGGACTGTGCCGATTTTTCCATCGTCGTTAAGCCATACGTGCCACAGTTGCTCAATCTTCCTCACAAGCTTACAGAGACTATCACCACTAGTGATAGTCCGGAATCGATTTCTACACGACTAACTGCACTGTATCTCGAGACTAACCCGCTAGTGAGCGGATTTGCAGCCTCACTTCTGTTTGCTACTTTGTGCCTTGTGGTTTCAGAGCTGAATCGCAATCATTCTCAGATCGATCGTCTCTGGAGTATCTTACCTAATCTCTATGTCGTGAATTACTCTATCTGGGCCAGAGTTGTTGGTGTTCCCCATGAACGTATCGATCTTGTGGCTTTGGCCACTACTGCCTGGAGCGTGAGTTAATATATCGGTTTCACACACTATCCTATGAAGCTTTAGCTCACATCAAATTATAGATCCGTTTGACATACAACTATTGGCGTAAAGGCGGATACACTAGTGGGTCGGAAGACTATAGATGGTACGATACCCTCGATATCTGTCAAACATCACAATCTAACTATTGTACAGGAACATCGTTCGGGACAGAATTCCGTCTTGGGCTTTCTTTATCTTCAACGTCATGTTCATAAGCTTCTACCAAAGCGTCCTTTTGTTTCTCTTCTCGGGAGTCCCAGCCTACCTGATTTTCCTAGCTGGAACCCTCGATGTCTACATCCACGGAGGCGATCTTGCTTACTTTATCATTGCTTTGCTGTTAGTTGTGCTAGAGTTCTTTTCTGATGGACAACAATGGGTATATCTAAACTACGCCAAAATAAATCGGTATGAAACCATATGCTAACGTCTTGTAGACTACCAAACCGCAAAGCATAGTTACCTGAAAACTGCTAAGGTCCCCCAAGGGTACAAGCAAAATGATCTTGATCGTGGATTCATCACAAGCGGCCTATGGAGATATATTCGCCACCCCAATTTCGTGGGTGAGCAGCTATTTTGGTATACTCTTTACCAGTGGGCTTGCTTGGCTACTCAAGACTACGCTTGGTGGGCATTCACTGGATCTGGTCTCTTAATCATGCTATTCCAGGGTTCTACCGCATTGACTGAAGCCATCACAGCCTCGAAATATGTCGAGTATAAAGATTACCAGAGTCAAGTTGGCATGTTCTTTCCTTTGTCATTCACGGGTTTTAGATCTCGTAATACCGCCCCCAAGATCATTCGCACTAGTGACATAGACAGATTCTTAGCCGAGAACGAGTCTAAGAAGGCTAAATAGATATAAAATATACAGAGTAGCTTCCTAAATACACGAGAATAATATTTCTCATTTTCGATAATATGATGCTTGAATCATTTCTATATGCTAAGCTCTTGTCGAGATGGATTGTATATCTGCTACGTACTTAAGATGAAGGACTAGCGTCCAGAAGATCGCTCAACTTGTTAGCATAGAAGGCAGGGACAGCGATTGCGTCTTTAGCCTCAAAGTCCGCCTTCTGGTTAACGCCCGTTAAGACCATGAGTGTACCTCCAAGCTTGCCATCAATACCAAACTTGATATCAGTGTTGAGGCGATCACCAACCATGCAGGTTCGGGCACGATCGAGTTGGAACTTGCCTTCAACGGCATCCATCATGGCTTGACTAGGCTTTCCGAGGGATAGAGGTTGCTCACCGGTCATGAAGACGAGGGGAATGGAGCAAGAGCCAGCGCCTGGGAAGAAAGTGTGGTTTGAAGGGAGAGTGCTATCGATATTTGTAGCCAGGAATTTGGCTCCGTTGCGGATATAGTGGAAGGCAAGAGACAACTTTAGGTAGTTGATCTTACGGTCGAGGCCTACGAGTACAACACCAACCTCGGGATCGAGGATGGTTTTATCTGCCATAGCTTGATAATCTTCGGTCACAATATCACGATTGTACGTGTCAACAGGCCCACCCACGACAGTGAGACCTTCCGCTTCTAGTTCTTCCTTCATGCCACTTTCACCAATAGCAAATACCTTGCGTTTGCCCTCGGGAAGATCTAGGATGCGGTTGATATAGATTGAAGCCGAGTAGGATGAGCAGAACACATCATCCAAATCACACTGAATGCCCATCTTGGTTAACTTCTTCTGGTAATCAAAACGAGACTTTGTGGAGTTGTTGGTGACAAAAATGACTTTCTTGCCTATGTGTACTAGCTGTTAGCAGACTATGATAAACTGATTGGGATAGATCGCCACAAGAAAGAAATGATAAAGTGGATGATAGTGAGGCAAATGTGCGTTTTCTGGATGGCTCTTGTTATTACTTTTTGACTTCAACATGGCGATGGTTTCCGGGATATTCTCATAAACTGAGTCGCCGGACCAGAGGACACCTATATTTCAGTTAGTAGGGCGTGCCTTTTGAGATGAAGCACTGAGACTTGCCATCGCAGTCAAATAGGAAGGTCTAATGGAAATGTTAGTTCACATTAGCTTTACATACATTGTATATTGTAAATCACTCACGTCGAACTTGGCTAGGAAGTCGTTGATAGCGGCAGAATCGCCAGAAAGAAACTTGGGCTGTGCCATATTGGAAGTTTTATGGTAATGGTGTGTATACAGTTAGATGATTCAATGAATCACAGTCTTGATAAGTCTTGATATGTCTTGATAAACAAAGATCCAAGTTTCAATGATAAACTGGAAGCTATCTATTCTATATTTTAGTCGGCGTTTAAAGTGGGTTTTTATTGTAACCTCCGCTCTGATTCAAACCTTGTTCAATGATAAGAACGGGTTCCCATGTGAGGAAGGAACAAATGCAATATTGCTGATGCGTCACTAACTCTAGACATTGGCTTACTAATAAGTATAACTAGCTACGAGAATAAAATAACAGCAGAACCTTGGTTTATTGTTGTGATATTCAACGTTTGATGTATTGCCATATAGTAGCACCAACTTACCGAAGACGCCGACTTTTAGCAATTTAGTAATTGTTCTCTAGAATCTATATTTCAACAGGGAGAGCTCATGACCCCACCAAACAAGACAACGACATGGATGTAAAGAGCTATGATAGATTGGGATAATTCAATATCTAACTTACGTATATTAGCCACCACTGTGAGACTGTCTCCGGATTGACAAGTAGTAACGCCAGGAGGATCATTGTCATGAATTGGATTGATGTTCAAATAAGATGTGATAATATTATCTAGATAGTATGTATTGTAAAGATCCCTGATTCTGTGTACTAAGATTAAGCATGTATAAAGGACTATCTTTGAGGTACATGGCTGAGATAATATACAACACTGCATGAACAATCGCCATGATTAAACTGGTTACATGGTATATAGCATTGCTAACACATACAGCACTTAGTAAAGGTGAATTGACGCCTAGCAAAGTTCTAACTAGTGACGGAAAGCTTTTATCGAGGAAGGATTATTAGCACTGCGTTCTTGGTGGCGGCATATACCATCATATTCTTTAGACCATCTAACTCTCTAACTATAACGAGTGAAGAATGGAGAACAGGAAAGTGACACTATATTAGCCTAGTCCAGAACATCGTCGATTGATCTGCATGCGATACTGTGATTAGCCACAAAACAGACCAGAGTTAGAGTGTAACTTAACTCATTATAGGTGATCTAGAGTGTGTAAAAAGATGACTGGTTTATGATGAAAAGCATCGCATGCGTAGATTGATCGACGATGTTCTAGGCTAAGCTAGATGGCTTTCTTTCCTAGCACGGTACTTACTTGTTATGGCGGCTTCCTCTTCATCTTTGTAAATTTAGCACACTGATCCACTCATCGAAATTTTCAATGCTAGAAGGTTTTCTTTGCCAGGAATTATAGTCATTGAAAAATACAGCCTTTTGTTTTTCAAACTTTCATCTCTTTCTTTGATTCCATTCCATTCTTGTGGGAAAAGTCAACGACCAAGCATCAAGACCAAACACTACTGTTACTCATCACCATTCATCGACATCATGGCCGATCTATCATCCGCTTCAGCCTCTTCCAGAGCCTCTATAGACTCCCGTGCTTCAAGTCTCTCCATCATCGCTCAGACTCCTATTCCTTTAAATTCTAATGGCCATCCTGTGCCTCCAGAATCGCGTAACTTTCCTAAGCCCCTTGACAAAATCGATGTTGCTGAGGCTCTAGCCCGGCCTCCCTGTCGCTGGACCATCCAAGGAGCCATCATCGCCGGCGAAAAGCGAATTCCTCGTGTCAAGACTAGTGAAGAGAAGGCACGGGAGTTCGCTCAAGCAAAAGCTGAGCTACTGCAGGCCAGCAAAGATCTCAAAAGCGGAGCAAGCTTGAAGTGAAATCAAGAATTACTTGATTTCATCTTTTGGATAGCAACATACGGCCATTTCCACCAAGAGAACAAGCTGTATCCTCATCGCCTAGTTTCCCTTTAATTATAATATCCGACACACAATAACAATTACCACAAATCAAAGAAACGATACCTTCATTTAGCATAGACACCCATCATGCCCGATTGGCCGTACTGAGTTAAAGCAAACAAGACAAGTATTTACTATTTTTCTTGTTATCTGTGTCTTCATATTGGGAAGGGCCATCTTGGCCTTGAGCTGCCCAACAAACCTACAGTTAGGACAAAATTGTACTGTCCTCAATATGATATGATTCACTTATCATACAAATCCTAAGGAATACTAGAGATACTTCCACTCATCCTCAAACTGACTTATACCCTGATTCTAGTACACCATAGAGGAACCCCCAAAAGCTTTCGATGCAATCTTAACGGATACGACGAGCGATGTCAAAACCGTAAGCAACAGTAGCAAGGAACGTGCTTAAGTTCAAAACAGAAGAGATTCCATGCAACTTTCCAAAGCGCTGGTTAAGAGCCGTCATTTCAGCCGAATGAGGAGCGGGATCATAACTACGCTTTCCATCTTTCTTTTCTATATGATTGTCAGTATCGAATTTCCATAGACGAAAAAAAACTCTGAATAGACATTACGTACCTTGATCCCGACGATCCCGCATACATTGAGTAGTCAAAGGTTCGAGCACAAGCAAGTTGGCAGCACCACTAGTGAACATGATCAAGAGAGGGGTCATAGCTGTCCAACGGTTGGAAGCATGGAATACTCCTTGGAGACTTCCAGGAATTCCACGAAACTTAGCGGCAGGATAGCTAATGGCAAGGAATAGAGAGATGAAAGTTTGCATAGAAAAATAGATTGGGAACAGTTTACCCTGAACAGCAGCAAAATCAGGGCGTTCTAGTGTTTTAAACATGACGATGCCATTGATGAAGCTATGGAAAAAGGTTGTTCCTAGTAAAGTCCCGTAAGAAATTATATGATACGGGACTGCTGAAAAGAAGATTGATCCTGTCATGTTGGGCTGCTGTTTATCGTTTTTTTTTTGCAGATTATTGAAGTATAGAGATATAATTGATACGGAACGCCGGGGTAATTATCACGGAAAAGAAGGAATGATACTTTCTGGGTGGGTAGATTTATCTGATCATCAATTACAATATGTGGCGTTCTTAGACGACATGTGGCTGAGTGTGGAGAAAAGGAATGGTTGCCGGTTTTTCGATGACGATATATTTTTCAGTCGCAAAAACAACGTCGCGATCACTAGAATTCCGAGCGTCTTTTAGCTACGCTAATCTTCCTCTAAACAGACAAATCAGTGTCATAATATATAATAAAAATGGCTAGTGCTCTTGCTATTGGTACGGGTATTGCTGTTGCCGCCTTCTTTGTGAGTCAACAACTTAGACTAATCAATACACCTTACATCCGGATATCAGCTGCCCAAAAAAAACTCTTTAAACTTGACAGCTAACACACAAATCTTGATGTATATAGGGGCGTGCTGGTTTGGTAGCGTGGCGTAGATCTCGCGGTGGTGTTGGTGCGCTTGGGAAGGCATTCTACAAAGGCGGTTTTGAGCCCAAGATGACCAAGCGGGAAGCATCTTTGATTCTTTCTCTTAAGTATGACAATCCCAATGTCGAAGATTGCTCGATGACTCGCCATCATACTAACGTTTCTTTGCTACAGTGAGCGCGCAATCACCAAGGATAAGATTCGCAAAGCCCACCGTACGATGATGTTGCTCAACCATCCCGATCGTGGTGGCAGCCCGTATCTGGCTACCAAGGTCAATGAAGCCAAGGAGCTTCTGGAGAAAACATCATGAACGATGGTCTGTTCATGAGATATGTTTTTTTTCGATGGATCACGCTGTGTTGAGGCTACCATATCATGTGCATCCATTACAGGCACATTATCATTGGTCCATCGAACTGGTTAACCAGGTTGTTCCTTCTATCTTTGTACATCACTATCATGATCAGTTTGTTTCTAGGCGCAGGTTTCTGTTTGTAATTTTCTAGGGGAGTCATTGTACGAATATTAAAGACACGTTTCATCCAATTTACACAAGTCCAGACTCATATGTATCTAAAGGCTGAATGCTACCATGATATATGTGATGATATTTCATAATATTGCAGTTATTTTCATTTTTGTCTTTGTTGACATTATATAACACAAGGCAGCAAATACCTGAAATGCTTTGTTTATGTTTATTTGTATCTCTGTGTAATTGCCTAATAGATTCCATGTTGTTTTATGCAAAGATGATAATTGAAAATAACGAGCCAGAGGCCCGCACTCTTAATTTCTTACTTCTACATAAACTTTGTCGGTCACCCCATGTTTTGTGTTGATAAGCTCACCACCAAGAATCCCCTAATACAATGGCCAGAACACAAAATCAAGCCCGGGCTCGTCGCGAGCGTGCTCGGAATCAGCGATTTCAATCGCTCGAAAAGGTCAAGCATTGCTTGGGTCTTTCGGACTCCTGTATGGATTTCCCAGGTGGCTGTCCCGTCCTAGTCGCTCTTGACTTCGAGGTTTGGGAGAGAAACCAAGCCACCATCACCGAGATTGGAATTTCCATTCTCGACCCCTTGTTCATTCATGATGTCTGCCCTGGTGATCGTGGTGTCGAGTGGTGGAATTACATCGATTGTTTCCACTTCCGCATTAGTGAGGCTTCCGATCTCATTAACTGCCAATACGTTGATGGCTGCCCCGACAGATTCAATTTCGGGTGAGTGTTCATCAATTCATATACGAACCATCCTTCATTCAATTAATATTTAATCTTCATTAAGGAAATCCACGTGGATTAGCACGTTGGATAAAGCATCGGTCGTCAGCAATCTGCTCAACGATGTTCTGGGGCTCATGAAGCGGCCTCTATACATCGTCGGCCACGGAGTTCAGAATGATGTCAGAACTCTTGAGGGGATGTTCGTCGACCCATGGTCGCTGACCGACGAGGTTCACCTAGTCGACAGCCAAACGCTGTTCCTCTGTCTATACGAGGGTACCCAGGGTTACTCTCTATCTACTACACTGCAGAATCTGGGTATCGATTATGACAACCTTCACAATGCTGGCAACGATGCCATGTACAGTTTGAGGGCTCTACTCGCCATTGCGGTCACCTACACATATGACGATGCGGACTCCATCCAATTTGCTCCTGTTCTCCCCTGGAACTAGTAGACACGAATTGTTTGTTGTATGTGGAAATGACAGCATGATGTATGAATTATCGATTATCAGATTAACAGACGGCTATACTATGGTGTATATTTAGTTTAGATTCATAATGTAATTGGACTACTCTATCTATCCCATGTACCATTTCTAGCAGTGATAGTGTACTGTACTAAAGTCATTCATTATTTAAGATTGTAGAACTGTTTGTCGTCGTTAGTTTTAGACTTCGATCGAAATAGGCTCAATGGGTGGAAGAACTTACCTCAGCAGCCTCCTGGACAGATACAGATGATGAGCTACATTGATCGGAACGAATCAAGCCAAGTCTTGCTTTCTTGATGATCTTGAACCAGAGATCTCTCCTATCACCACCAAGTTCATCAGATACGATGCGTGACTTGAGACTTTGGAGAAAGTCGTTATAAAAGCTCGGTTTATCAAGACTAATCATCTCCTCGCGCATTGTTCCGAGGTATTCGATGATTATATCGTGTTTAACACCTCCAAAATCATCACGGATGTTTATTTCGATGATAGTACCCATTTGTTGTACGGCAGTGTTGATTTCCGAATCCTTACCAGACGCATTAACCATCTGTTTGAAATCCGGAACTGCGTTTTCTTGGGAAATATATTTCTTCTTAGAGGAGAGTAGGATACTGTCGATATCGAGTCCGGAGAGTGGGTTGACGACTTCACGTTTACTTTTGACTTCCGGAGGTACATGTTTGACTTTGGCGACTTTGATGAGAGTTTTGATCTCGGCGTTTGCCTTGGAAATAAGCTCATCGAGAGGCTCAGAGAACTTGATCAGATTAGGAGGGATCTGGGGGATAGGTTGTTCGGGAAATACTGCGCGATTCTGTATCGCAGATTTGACGCGGTGAATCAACGGGTTGAAATTGTCATCGATAGAGATATACTCTGTCGGATTTCTAAAAGCATGTTAGAGAAGGCTCAATTCATACCTCTTTGGTAACAGACTTGTTTATCTTACCCATCTTCATCACGTCCAAAATCAGAGATATCCATCGAGTCGACGAAATTGCTCATGGCATCATCCAAGTCATCGTTAGGCAAAAGCTGATGCTTAGTCAATTTGTTGCCGGTAGCCGTGATGACCTGGTCAAGCGGTGGGAATTGATATCTTCGCAAATCTTCGGCAAATGGTAGCGGTGTGTCATACAAGCACTGTTCCTCGATATCGGGAACAAGAAGAAGTAGCTGAGGCTCCTTTCCGTCTTTGGCAATATATCGTGCAACGGCATATGCACCGCAACTGTCCATTGCCGATAGAAGAGCCGAGAATGTTATGATGGAATTAGCCTCACTTCGCCTAGCATATGTAACACAGGACTCGCCCATTTGGAAGACCCCCGGGTGCTATATATCTGGCAGTTAGCAGTTATCCAAAGAGATCGTTGGTCGCGCACTCGACTTACATCATCTCTCTTGATAAAGCCTAAAATGGAGAATGACTTGTTGGTCTCCAGATATATGACGTTCTCATTGGTTTTATCCATGGGAACAACTGTACGACCGTATTCATATCCTTTAGCGAGTTCATCAAATATGACGTCCTTCGTGCCTCCTGGTGCACTTGGATCGTCAACTACATAAGTTCGTGCCATTTTGACATCAACGAAGTCATCATCAGCCATTTTGACGTCCTCGTCACGCTTTAATCCTTTTTCATCGTCTGGTCGCACTATGACGGTAGATGCTGGAATGGGGTTAGCGATTTTAGTCCGGAAATACCGCTCTACTCCTATCAGCAAGTTGTTCGGAGCAGCTTCAATCACGGCATTTCCCGGTGTTCCCAATCCGAGGAAGCCGTCATAAGTTTTGAACGGGCGAACTGATTTCACATTTGGTATGTCAAGTTCGTTGATGGCTACAGCCACATTAGCACATTCTCCGCCAGATTGTCTCGCCAACTCCGCAAGGGTTGATTCGTTCTTGGCCTACAACACGTGTATCAGCTAGAAGTTCACTTTGATTATAATTGTTCCTGAGGTCTTGTACCTTGATGTAACTCTTGTCTTCCTCCTTGAATCCAACGCTAGGATCATCAAAGTCAACACCACTTTGTTTAGTTAGCACTATTATATTGCGTCAGGAGATAGTAGATTTACTTACAGCACAATGAGACGAATTCCATGATCGGTGATTTGCTGCGTGAGTGAATCCATATCACTGTCGTCTATCGGCCATGGCCATCTGTGAGCAATATGATGTTTCTTTTGTACTTGAGTTGCTTAGTGAATTGTATAGTCATAGTCGTCGCGATGATAAGAGCAGATACGGCATCACCCATAGTTTCCTGTGATGGCTTGACAACCTCCCTTAGTTCTCGTAGGTTGTCCATAGTACATGGCCCGAGCTGCTGGACAACTTGAATATGGTGGTAGGATTCATCTTGTCGCATGATATTGTCAGTAGCATTAGCTCGCAGGAGGATGACACCGACATTTACGGTTTTGCGGTTTAAGGAAATGAGGTGGGATATCTTGTCCCATACAAAGCGCATTCCCCAATGTAGATTGGTCTCATCACGGCCCTGATCTTTGTTAGCCATGGTATGGCCAACGTCAATGATGAAGGTCCATGTTTCTTTATCGGCCATTTGAGGAAACTTCCAGTGAGGTCTTGAAATATAACGAGAGAATTGATGATCTTGAGTTGTTTGATTATTCAAAAAAAAAAAAAAAAAGAAAAAAAAAAAAAACCAGACAGACAGACGCGGTTGAATCTTGCGTTGACATACACAGTTCTAAAGCCATTGAAACTAGGCACTTCTTATAAAGGCAATCAATACAACTATCTGTAGGCAGCAGGTAGGGCGCATTTTGGTGAGCCAAGGTAGTTAACATATCAAAACCCATCAGACCCACTTTAGTGGCATCGCTTAAGAGCTCCTGTTGTTCGTACCCCACCACATAACACGTTATTGGTCTAATCTGTCTTGTCTGTCTTGACGGAATTGCAAGGTATTTTTTTCTTATCGATAAGTTCGAAATACCGGTAAAAAATCTTGTCTCCATCGATCAGTTCTATTGTCGAATCCAACTTCACCAACCAAAACCCTCGGTTGACGTTCAACTAGACACATTCATCATGAGGTATGCTACCCCCTCTACTAGGCTTCTATCGAAGACTTCGTTATATGATTCATTCGAGTACTAACGTAATGCGCCAACAGAATCGAAACCTGCTACTTCTGCTCCAGACCGGCGTACCCTAGCAAGGGTATCACCTTCGTTCGCAACGATGCGAAGGTCTTCCGCTTCTGCCGTAGCAAGTGCCACAAGAACGTGAGTTCGCTTTTAATCCTATGTACCTACTTCATCGATATCTCTATAGCGACGATCGAGAACCATGGAAGATCGTATCGATGAAATGAAACACAGTAAACCACCAACATCTACATCTGATACTAATCATCATCTGGTCTATAGTTCAAGATGAAGCGTAACCCTCGCAAGTTGAAGTGGACTAAGTCATTCCGCAAGGCCGCCGGCAAAGAGTTGACTGTCGACAGCACTCTCCAGTTCGCCGCCCGCCGCAACGTCCCCGTTCGCTACGACCGCGACCTCATGGCCAAGACTGTCAGGCCATGGAGCGCATCGCCGAGATTCGCGCCCGCCGCGAGCGGAGATATTACAAGCAGCGTATGGCCGGCAACAAGGCACGCGACCTTGCTCTGGCGCGCGAGTTGGTGGCCAAGAACGAGCACCTACTACCCCGCCTCCGCGGTTCCGAGAAGCGTCGTTTGGCCGAGGCTGGTCTTACCGAAGAGGAAATCGCACAGATCGAGCCCGAAGCTCAAAAGTCAAAGGTCTGGGGCAAGGAGATTCGCCGCAAGGCAAAGATCGTCCAGACTGCGGATGGAGATGTCGAAGAGGTTATCGAAGATGAGGCTGGAGATGGTTGGGACGACGAGGACGAGAACGACGAGGAAGATGTCGAGATGGACGAGTAAAGAAGCAACAGAACAAACTGATCGACCCTCTAATCTTTTTCCACCTCGATCAACCTTCACAAAATGTCAACGGCGTAGGACGACTTCTTTTCCTCTACTATATCAACAACAAGAGCGAGAGACGACACTGTCACCTTCGCCTACGACATATCAAAAAGTTGGGGCCATTGTGCCTTTTCTGTTGGGTCTTGTTTCTTATTTTTCTTTCCGTTCCGGCATGGCGTTTCTGGGGGTTGGTTCCGATCATCTTGATCATTATCATCATCAAATTCATGGGCTCTCCGTCCTATCCAAAGCAATTCACTGCATACCGACTAGGTATATGTCTTGCTAGATGTGTAGAGCCATTGTTACTTCGTTGTTTTTGGTCACACGTCTCTCCGTCTATACGTTTATAGATTCATATTGTCAAGTTGAGATTTTAGCAGGTTCTGATATACCAAGCATATACAAATATATTTTTTCTCATCGTTCAAAATTCTGTCTGTTCTTTACTTTAATTCCAGGAGAGATACCTGTATCTTTGTGTTACTAACCAGAGTAGGTTTTTGCTGGCGGTGCAAGGCCCTCGTTGACTATCTCAACTGAGTGGGCATCGATGATAGCCATGGCTTCCTTTTTAGCAGCCTCGGCCTTGGCCTCGGCACGTTTAGCGGCCTCCGGGTTCCAGTTGCCGGCACCACCGCGACCGGACCAGCCTGCTCTACTTTGACTCGAGGAAGCAACTTCAGAGCGTATGGCTTCTTCGAGCCTTTGAAGCTCGTTGATGTTAGGCGCAGCAGATGGACCAGCAAAGTTTCCAGCACCGCCTCGGCCACCGCTCACATAACGAGGTACGGGATCCTTCTTCTCGAGTGTTGCAGAAGGAACATTCTCTGGCTACACGCATGACAGTGAAAACAATCGGATATACTTTGTTAGTTACAATCGCATGAAAACTAGACTCGTTGATAAACAAAAATAAACATGATTTTATGACTTGACAGGCGCTTATGGTCATATCCAACTGGATAGTTGTGGTACAAAGTCTATAGATAGCAGGGGGGCGCTGAAGGGCTTCGTGGATGTGGGGTGGCAGTAAATGCTGCTGCTCTGTTGTCCCCAGTGAAACTAAGAAATACTAACCTTGGGGAGATCTTGGGCATACTCATGGCTTTTGAGGTTGCCTGCACCTCCACGGCCGACGTGCGAGATTTGATGAGGATCCATTCTGGTAGCGGGCTTATGACCATCAACCGAACTATAGGGACTGCTTGCGTCTGTGCTGTGCAGTATTGTCTATTTGCTCTCGGCGTTATAGTTGTATATTATGAAGCTTTCATACAAGTATAGGTAGGATACGTGTGCGGGTTGAACAAGTTGATGTTGAAGATATTCTAGATGTAACGTGTGTTGGTAGGGTTGATGGATTGAAGCGAACCAGTATTAGGGTACTAGACAACTTTTATGCTCAAGTATTGCCCTGAGAACATCAAGGTTCTGTTGCAATAGTGAAATCTTAAGTCTAGAAGCCAAGAGTCAAACGCTAATTCTAGTCTATCTTTCTATCTATGTGTAGTCTACAGGTTTGAGGCCGATCAACGGAACTAGAACCGCGGATTAGTATGGCTAGAACATATTTTGGCGCTATAACCAATCAAGACTTGTAGGAAAATAGTAGAAAGGTCCTGTAGGCTATCAAGCCCATAGATCAACTAGCGCCAAGTCATTGCTCTACGCTAAATTGGAATCGGTTGTTCTAGGGGTCACTTCAATGCTCAGTACAAGACCACTCAAGCGAACAACTAGTGGGTGCAAACGCTCAGCTAATCCCCATTATAGAACCCTTGTTCAGTGCTCTAGCGATAACGTTCTAACGATAACGCCATTACCATGAGACATTTCCATTTCATCTTGTCGTTGTTCCATCGCTTCATTCTAATCCAATTTCTAGCCAAGACGGACTTCGAAATAGGGAGCAAAGCGAATTGGTTCTTCTTTTCCTTGAAGCCTAGCGGGCACCGGAACAGTTATCAAAAGAGGAGTGCCAGGAGACACATATTGTGATCCAGGTCCTAAACGTTCCACCACCCAGCCTTTTTGGCTTTTAGAAAGTGGATTCTTCTACCTTCACTAGTGAAATATGATGCTTGTTCCGCAGACAGTGACACAATCATTCGTCGTATATGTGGAGACTGGGCCGTTTTTGCTATTCGATTGGGATACATTCTTGTATGGCCTAGCCACTTTGTATGCTCTCACAGCTGGTTCAGGTTTTGGTTAGAAAAGAGCGATTAAGAAAAGAAAATTAGGCCTAGATCCCGGAATTCTACTTGCATCTTTGTGTGATTTATTCCCCTCCCTCCATCTTCAGCTTTGTCAAAGGCGTTCACGAAAGTTTGGGCATATCACATTCAATAAACACACACACACACACTAGAACTGAGGAACCAGCTGCCAGGGACAAATCTCGTTTCCGCAGGGCACCAGCATGGCTGGCCAAAGAAAGAAGGAATCGTGTCTAGATGTAAAGCTGACCTACATACAACTATACATATGTACATGTGTATACGTGGAGGAGGTTCGTGAGGGATGTATGCCTACATATTCGTGTACGCCTTGCTCGCTACTGAGATCTGACTGGTTCTTGCGGCTCATTGGAATGTCACGGAACCTGTAGGCATATGTACATTACATGTATACGGTTGCTGTTTTCTAGTATTCTAGTATTCGCATAGGTCTATTTGTGTGTGCATGTATATATCTGCACTCTCTTGTTTTGTTAGGCCACATCTCTATATCAAAAACATAGTGAAGAAATCTAATCTTTGTGCGTTTCAGGGTTGTATCCCGGAAAAGAATAGTCACTAAATAGACACTAAAGTGATTTACCCCGCCGTTTGATAGAGCCTGAAGGCTCATTCTATGGGGCCTTTTTTTGTGCTGTGGATGCTGTGGATCCATTTAAGGCCCTCTGCGTGACTCGTAAGGGGGCGGCACTATGATTGGCTGGCTTGTGATGGAGTTTTACGGCACAAACCAAACTGCAACATCACTTCATCAGCGGGCTGTATACATGTAATGTATGTATGTACATACAGTTGTAGTATGGTCCCTGCATTTGGGCCGTCTTTGCTTTGGCGCAGACAGAGTTTTGGAGACGACAGGAGATTTTTACTCACAGACGTAGCCACGGAAGAGGGTATTATGCATGATGGCCTAATATAGTTGTACATACATACAGATATGCACATATACAGATGTATATATGTATGTATGTACACCGCAAGCAGCTAGAAATAGAAGAAAGGCATATTTTGATGTTTGAATTTCAAACCCACCAAAACATCAGTCAGTATCCATCAACTCTGGACCTTCTCGTCAAAAGGCAATATTGCTCTTTGAGTTGTGGCCTATTGACCCCTCTATGTTGTGCAGCCGAACCGGAGCTAGGCACTACTAGTAGTACTTAAGAATCTCAACAGGCTAGCATTGCGTGAGACGAAGGGCTGTTGTGGACCGTCTGCTAGCACGTTGAAACGCTAGCAAACGACACTCTAATCCCTGAAGTTGGGGCGAGCGCAAGGGAACATCGTCGACCCAGGATTAATTTATTAAAAGGGAAGATGGACGAACGAGCCAGGTTCATTGAAATCACTTGGCTGCCCATCGCACCGTTTCTTTGATCTGAACTTCTTAGAGGCCCTTGTTGCGGTGACCGCGGGTTTACGTCGTAATTATAGCTAGTTGTAGCTGTAGTTGTATTATGTATACAGATATTATGAGCATAGTAGTTTATGTCAGTGTATTAGCCAAAATTTGTTCCAGAATATAATTAGAGCAAATATTTTGTTTCAGCGTTATGACCACCTTTGTTCTTTGAGGCAGTCAATAAAAATGACTGTTTCATGCAAGGTGTCTTTTTTAGTTTTTATCTTTTCTTAATTCCCATATTTTCATACCAAATGAGTAAGAAAAAGATCAACGCTACTACATATCAGTACAATAAGTTGCGGCCTTGCTGCCTTCTTTTGCCGCTTCTGAGGCGAACATGCCTAATATCCAGATGTGTACATGTAATAATTACAATGCACCCAAAAGATCCTATGAAAAGAAGAGAGACAAGAAGCATTACAGATATACAGTAAGCGCAACTTGCCGAGCAGTATACAGATACTATTAGTAGGCCAACTGAGGAGTGGGCCTTTCTATTTAATCTTATTGTGAGGAGGGGGAAGATTACATCGAGAACTTGATGGGTCTACCCTCGCCGTGCGAAATGTTTCACGTTGTTTAGTGCGACTATGGTAGTGGACAACTAGATTATGGATTCTAGAAGCGGGGAGAATAGCGAGGAAGCAGGCAGCACAGCTAATAGGACAATTTATAGGCCACACATACAATGTATATATGTGTATCTGTATGAACAGCGCACTCAACTACATAGTAAATAAAGATACAGTGCATGTACATATATTGTCTTTTTCTATCACTGGAACTGGTAAGTGGGCAGTGCAGCATTTGAAGAGGGGTCAGCACCCTCTATCAGTGCACGAGGCGGTTTTGGCTCTATACAGGACTGGCCGAGTGTCCCGATTAGGGCGACCTTCTGACTTGACTGGTCCCGAGGGCACACACACAACGCCAGAAGCGACACAACAGTACAACAGTACAACAGTAGAACAGTAGAACAGTAGATGGCATCACAGAGAGGGTATTGAGGGTCCTTTATCTTTTTATAGCTCCTCTTCTTAGCCGTTTTGCTGGTCACGCCCGATAACTTAATGTACTACTATCTACTATCTACAACTATGTATCTTGTCTAGTAAAGATACATAGCAGCCTGTTCAAACGGGGGCGCCTAATGGCAAAAGCCCCCACTCACTATTTTACATTTCGCCCATTAAGCCATTAAGCCGTGGATCTTTGCCCACGACTCCATTTCTATGGCTCCTTATGTGCGTCATGTTTGCAACTATATCTGTATAAGCAAAAAAAAAAAAAAAGAGAACGAACAGACATAAAAATGTCTCCGTGCTATGTCCATATTTCTGCCGTTCGTATATAGATGCCAAATACAGTATGGCTATGGCACACTCGCTCATTTGCGAAATTGTTGGTGCATTGATTGCATTGGAGGGAACACGCTAGGTTTGTGGTCTTATGATGCAAGTCTTTTGGAGGCAATGTATTACCAGATACCTACAGTACTATCTGCCATGTATGTACAGATATTTCAACAATTATTATTCAGCTACTCAACACGAAAAGAAGACAAAGCATACTATCTGTAAACTGTTAGGACACGAGGCGCCCGTACCGTCCATCAATAAACACCCACTGAGTGAATTACTATTATAGCGCATGACTAGATGCCTAGTGTGAAATTGATAATAATAGCACATCAAAAAGCATATTAGAAATATCAAATACGCATAGCCTATCACCATGAAAACTGCACATTGTTGTTCTAAATATCCCAACGAGAGAATTGGAAATCATAGGTCCTTCGTCTACGACCAGTTGTACATCGAAACTCATGAGATGGGCTTGAGAACCAGACTAACCAGTAGGAACGCATCATGACATCCTAAAAGATATTTGAGATTGAAAGGGGCAGATTGAACTGTCTCCTACCTTACAACAGGCCTCTGACTTAGTCAAAGAGTCATCAACCCTCTTCACCAAATTTTTGATCCATTAATACCTTGTTTGCTTCATCCCTTATCGGCGATAAGAAAATAATTGTAAAAATAAAAATAGATCTCAGGACTAAGTATGTTATGTACAACAACAACAATAACAACACTCGATGAAAAAAAGTTCTAAAATTTTAATGGCTTTGGCTTGTTTATTTGTGTATGTTTTTTTTTCTTCCTAAGATTTATTTTGACGTGTCATTTATTCTTGAATGCTAGACTAGTTCAAAGACAACACTCCTACCAGAATAATTCATTCTACATGTACCAACAACTAGCCCTAGTTAGAACGTACATTGAGACTACATTAATTATAGCATGCTCAATACACTTCCTATTTAAACATGCAAACTACGGTGAGAATACAAAAGCATGCAAATGTCTCGTGTATATATATATATATATATATATATGTCTTCTTTGTGTCTTTATTGCTAGTTCTGTATGCCCCTCACCCACAATTTGTATATACTGTATATCGATGCAGGCTTGTGGGGTGCTCTGCTATTAGTGCATATCTACTTCACTTCTAGGACATTCGTTGTGGCTGGATCCCTAAGGGATCGAGTGTTTCCTCTGACAGCACAAACCAAGCGGTTAATAGCCCTATGTAGACATCTCAAGCTGTGGAAATGATCGCACATTTCTGGTCCCATTGATCCTAGTGTAGGTCCCCTGGCTCCAGTGATTGTTAAGACTGAGGACCTCCACAGTACTGTGCGCATACTTCTCTGTATACAGTGGTCGGTCTATCTACGATATTAGCACCCCCATGCTTTGTATGTACATGTAGAGAGACAAGAGAGAGGCTATAGTAGACTCAAAGAGTCAAAGAACTGTATTTCTAATGTTCGAAAATCACAAAGCTGATGATGGCCATAGCCCCAAAAGGGCGGCAAACGAGACAGTCAAGGTGAAAAGCACAACCCGCTAAGCTACAGTAAGCCCTCGATAATTGCTAGTTGGTCGTCAGCATCCCGCGGCCTATACTCGCAGGCTGTACAGGGCACTCATTTCTTAAAAAAAGATGCAGCAATATAACAGACTTTTGGGACCCCTATGGGCTACTTTTGGTTACTTTCTTGGTACATTCACGCCACATCCATGCCCACTCCCTCCCCTTCCCTCCCATAGTCTCTTGCTTGTTTCGTTCCGTCCCCTTCTAGGCCGGGTCAATTAGGTCCTTCAATAGAGCATATTACATATGTGTATTGCTTGCTGTGTGATGCACTTTGGGTATACTAAGTTAGTGTCAAGTATACCAAGTACTCAAAATACTTGTACAGGTACCTTCTATTTGTCTGCCTGTGACCTGGACTGACCTAACCTGGTGGATAGTCCTGATTTAGTTATTCCTCAAAAAATATTTGAGAGTTCCTAACTTTTTTTCTCCTCTCCTCCTTACAACTCTGAAGCCCTCGAGCACACAACTTTTTTTTTATTCTCCTAGAGAACATCACGAAAAAGGCAAATTCCAAAGCTTCATATTACATCTCTGCTTACTTAGGCCTAGTTTACCGATCTTGAATCCAAGTCTCTCTGTCTCTAGCTTCCAGCTCGACTACTCCTCCTCCTACCTGCTATATCGCCGACAACTTCGAGTAAACAACTACACATGCTGTGTTCTGTTTACTTTTCTCTCGACAACATTCTTCCTATCCTTAACCTCTCTTCTCTTGCTTATAGTCTCCTGTGAACGAACTAGCAGTCCCGATTTGTCTCTCTCCTCCACAGAGTTTCATCTTCTACATACTTGCTCTCGATACCGGCAGCCGGACGTGGTGTAATCTGCATCCAGTCTATACTATCAACACACCCGCATAATTTCGCAGGCTTCGCTTTTAGCAGCTAGCATAGTTTCCAAGGAGAAAGGGCTAGCAATGGCTTCGTCCAAAGTAGGTTGATTCTACATTGCTGTGATGTCCTTACCCCCTTGGCTTGCCAGAATCATGATTTCATAAAAGAATAAAGCACTCTCTTTATCTTTTATTGTCCTCTGTGCCATGTTATGCCCCGGTCACAATATAACATCCCTGGTCAACTCCTGAGCCCCCTCCCCCTGCTATCTTAGAGTGCCTATCTGCATCTTTACAAATGTTAGGAAACATCTCAAAATTGTTGATAGACGCGCTCAGCATACACACACTCTCTCTTTCTCTATCCCAATGACTGTCTCATGAACATTAACGCTGACGATCGATTGCTCGCTTTGCCCGTTCAGGAACTGCATCAGTCATCGCGGCCCTTTGCCTATACTCAACGTCCGTCTATCTCGACTATGAACGCGACTTCACCTATTTCGGTTTCGACTTCCACTTCGGGAGCTCTTTCTCGCCCTCCCCACTCTCGACCGATAACACATGCTTTCGCTTCGCCAGTCGCTACTGCGCCCATTAACACTATGAACCGCATCAACAGACGCAAGTCTGTTACCACTGTGCCTCAGGCCAGCTCTACTGTTGTAGCTGCTGTTGCTGCTGCCGTCGATATTTCCCCGTTGGCGATGCCAGGTCCAAGCTCAAAGCGTTACATGGCGACTGCTGCAGCTATGCCTCTGCCATTTGCCGAAAGAACAAGTCTAGGCTTGCCTCCGTCTCCGCCATCTAGCCTCCCTAGTGCCAACTTTATGCCCGATGTGAAGAGAGAATCGACTGAGCACACGGAAGATGATAACTCGGAAACTATCATGGACGATGGCATGTTGCCTGCTGCTAACTACGACTCCTCGGGTATTGACGACAAGAGTCATCTTCGTAGAGCGAGCGATGGTCAGCCACTATTGCGTGAAGGCAGTAAGCGTTACAACCGAGTCGAGCTGCGTTGTGATACTTGCGGGAAAAGCTACAAGCACAGCAGCTGCCTGACGAAGCATTTGTTAGTCTCCCTACTCCGCCCTATTTTTTTTTTTAAATAAAATCATGTGATTCAAAGTCAGTAGGCGGGTGATATCTATCACAAGCCTTGAAAGTTGAAACTCAATATGGGGTGTAGTGCAGTCCTTCAGTTATATGCGTATGTGAGACACGCAGTAGCTACTAATGTTGGATACTGTCTACATAAATCCCATTTAGAGTCTTGCTAGCATGGAATGAGAAGAGCAACATGTAGATCCGAGTCTTTTTATATCATGCTCTGGCATCTAGTCGTTTGCATGAGACTCATCAACTATATTTGCCTCTACTAATGAATTGCGGCATTAATTAACGATAAAATACTAACCATGTCTTTTTTTCTCTCTTTTCAGGTGGGAGCACACTCCAGAGTGGTCTTATACCTCTAAGCTTCTCATCTCAAAGCATCAACAAGTGCAGCTCCTTGAGGCTGCTAGTGTTCTTGTGGCCATGAACCACCCGGACATGAAGACCGATTTTTCGGTGGCATCTCCACCCGATTCAACCCGTGGATTCAGCGAATCCGAGTCCGTTGCTGGCTCAGTATCTATGACCAACGATCGGGGAAGTTCTATTGAGGCCAGCCCTGCGCCTACACTTGAGGGTCTCGGCCTCAAGTCCACCTCCTACCAGAATACCTCAAAGCGTTACAGCACAGGTGGCATCTCGAAGGCTTATAAGTCTGTCAGCCACAAGCCTTCACCTTCGGTCCTCCAAGGAATCGCTTCATCTGTGCCCTCGGGCAGCTCTTTGGGCCACGGCCGCAAGCGTAGCGAGGATATTCGCCCTACGTCATCTGGCCACAACTCAACCGGCCAAGACGACCGCGAGCTAGCTGCTGCTGTCAAACTTCTCAGTTGCAGCTTCAACAGCAGCAAGACAAAGTCTCCTAGCCTTGGCGCCGACCTGCCGCCTGTCCCTTCGCTTCCTATACAATACCTTGAACACGCCACTTCTTACACCAGTTCAGGCTTCTTGAGCAGCTTCCCTAGCAGACCCCCCGAGAGCTTCACACGTGGAGATAACTTCTCCCGCTCTAACCGGAGACTTGATTGCGATGATGTTCACATGTATGATAGTGGGAGCGAGAGTCACTTGGGTGATCATGATGATTATGATATGCAGCGCGCACGTAGCGATGAAGATGACGACGGCGTTTTTGGTCACATGGAAGAGTAAACTTTCATTTTCATTTCATTTTGGTCTCGTTAAGGTTTGATTTTTTGGTCTCGGTTGGAGGGCTTTCACGACTATTGTTTTTGTTTTTGCATCGTGTGGGATATTATTTTTTTTACTTCATATTATCATGGCTTCGGCCAGTCATGGAAGGCTTTGTATTTGTTTTTCGATCTTCGAAGAGGGGGATATGCCAACCGGTTGTGGTCGGTCCGTCAATCCCCGTTTTGTTACTATTATTACTACATACTACTTATTATATGCCTCCGTTTTCCATGGAGAGCTACGCAGCGACCGCTTATACCATATTACAAATAACAATAAACAGAGCTGAAATCGTTTTCAGTAATACAATCATCATGTCTCAGTTTGCGCATTGTGGATGGGTGGTCTCTACTTGTTTTCTATCCTTGTTACGATATCTGTAAACCCTTGATATGCGTATACAGCAAATAGCAATCTCTAATGTGCTCTAAATTCTGGGTTCTACAGGATTCTAAATGCTGCTAGCTGTTGCCATAGCTCTAGGTCCAGAGCTGTGTCATAGTCGCCCCAATTCAGTACTATACTTTTTGTAGATCTATTACCCCTCATAAGCTAGAACAGCAACGGCAAGGACGCGTTCGATCAGACGGACGGAAACGGCGTTCTCTTATAGAAGACTCTTGTAGAATATTCTTCATCCGCTCAGATCTCGAACTTCATCCATTTCTCAATCAACCCCGCCAAGGATCAAGCAACTACAACATACGCGCATATATTTTCCAGCTTTCACTTCTATCTCATAATCATGGCGGGAATCAACACTACTAGGCGCCGACAACGTCATCCTGCCGACTCTAGCAGCCCTACCGACCCTTCCACTACGTCCCCTAAAAAAACGAGAGCGCGTCGCTTTAAGCCAAAGACTGTGCTCGAGCAAGCTAAATCTGAAGTCGACATGACTCTTTCGATGCAAGATCATCAAAGCCAGCTAGCCTATAATGAGTCGTTCGAAGGGTTCCCCGACGACATTGATGTAAAGCCCGACAATATACACCACAAGCCACAAGATATGCGTTATAATGATGCCGATGTCAGTATCACAGACAACAGTCCTGTCATCAGCCCCGATGTTGGTGGTATCAAGGTTACATATGCAGAGCAGCCCCCGGTCACTGACTCGGCTACGACGTCTGGATTAAGTATTCTGGGGTCTGTAGTAACCTTCCTATTCATGGCTCTCTCGAACCTTGGCAGTTTCTGGGTCGCCTGTTCCCTGCTTCAAGAGTGGGCCAATCCCCAAGTTTCCGAAGTCATCAATACTATTGACAGAGACAATGCCTCCATCTTATTCGGCTGGCGACTGTAAGTAGCGTAGCTAGCTGACGTGTCTAGATCTCTATCTGGTCACAAGAGCTCATCGAAATCAAGATACACAACGGTGAACTGTGAAATGGCGATGCTAACTATATCGTGTCTCGCAGTACTTGTGCCTATTTTGGCTGGTTCGCTAATTTCAACTCCACTGATATGACGAGTGTGGGCCTTCTAAGCTTCGGCCCCACGGTAAGGATCCTGATATTCTCGAGCATCGAAAGTCGCATTTTTCTACTATGTCTATCCTATCTTACAGTGGGCTAAAGTCTGGACATGGAGAAGGCCCTGTTCAAAAAAATTAAACGTGCTAATTGTTTCGGCTACAATTCCGCCTACAAAAATATAGATTTACCTTTTGACAACCTACTATCACCTTTCGCCAACCGTTGCACTCTCGGCTTTAGCTGCCGATTTTATTTTGACGACAGTTTCTTGGGATTTCGCAACATCATGGGCTCCAAATCCTACCGTCTCAGGCTTTCAAATCAAGAAAAACTTGGTGGCTGATATCGCCATTCAGCTCTATACGACATTATTCGCCTCTAGTATCTATGGAGTCGTCATATTCCTCGCCTTCCAGACGTTTGCACCACGTTTAGTCCTGCAAGCGTTCTCTGGGCAACAAACCTTGACTTCTGCCTATCCATCCGATTACCTGACCATCTTGCCCGTGGCTCTGATATTCGGAGATGCGTTGAATCGCTTGGTGTTCACACCTTATGTCGATATAGGCCAGCGTCCTGAAGACCAGTCGATCATCGATTTCGACCCCGTAACCGCTACTTTGGGAGAAACCTTTGTGTATAATTTCTGGGGCTATACCTCACGAGCAAAATTCGGGATGTTGCGCGTTATATCCGCAGTAGTTTGTTCAGGTATCAGTACATACTTGCTCCTTACTGTCGGCCTTGGAATTACCCACATTCCAGAAGCTTTTGCCTATGCGGCGATTTGGATGGCTGCGGCGTTCATCGGGGGGTTAGGTCTAGGGCGTATTGGAAAGCTTTGAACAGCATTTAGCTAGGGGATACAAGCTAATAATAGTATTTGGTCATCATCTTTTTTATAATTATAAAACAAGACAAGTGAATGTATGTATGTCTGAAATATGTAAGGTTGTCATGTATAGATGTGTAGACGTATAGTAGGGTTAGGGTCACTATATAAGATCATCATGGTTCGATGGAGAGACGAATCTGTCGTAGGTTTATTTTATATTTATTTAGATTTCGGAATCAAGATAAACATAGTTAGCAGTTGTTATTTCAAGTTACATCAATATTCCGAGAAGAATTTGCATTTTGTTCACGGAAACAAAATGCTTTGAACAACGCCAAAAACGTATCTTACTAAGCTTTTAATGCCTGTCTTACATCAACTACACAAGCCGCTTAGCTTAGTCACATGATTCAGTTAGTGCAACTGGGTTAGGAAACAAAAAGGCTATAGTGGAGCGGAATGCAATGCACGGGCCCACATAGATACCAACAAATCATCCTACAAGTAACCACGAGGTACAACTAAATACAACTGGTCGCATCATCACAAGCAACGCGTCGCAAACAAGTTGTTGGTATCCGAACTGCTGCCTATCAGCATTTGTCATCGAGCGACATCCTAATATCATAATATCACTGTATCACGATTTTGATACGCGTTGGCGCGTTCGGAATGGACGTTCAATTGCGTCTAGTATGAGCCCTTGCGACGTTGCCTCCCATCTAGGAGGTGCTGAAGCTGTATCATCACACAGCACGGCTGGCACCGACTTATCGGTGGCACCAATACTGCTAAATCCCATGCAACAACCACAGAAACAACAACAGCAACAGCAGCAACAGCAGCCACATCATGAAAACAAGCAACAACAACAACAACGCTCCCTACGCGAATCACTAGAAGCAATGGACACACGTACCGAACCTGATGCACAGGCGACTGTGACTGACTTCCTCGACTTCACCGAACACCTGCCCTCGGACATGATACGGTCCCTCAAGCTTATCACCCACCTCGATCGTACCTACATCAACTCGTCGCAAAATATAAACAGGATATCCACCGAATGGGCGAATATCCCCGAGATATCACATGATGATCGACCATCTTCGATTCCGCTGCGGGGTGAGCTTTCAGAACACATGCAGTTAGCCCTTAGGTCGCGCACATATTCGCATGATGAAGCTTTGCGCATGCACGAAAATGTGAACCGCCACTATAACAAGGCTTCTACATTGCTGTCGAAACTCACGATAATGCTTGAGAACTATCCAACCCCAGAAAGCCAAGAGAAGATCGCTGCTATCCCCGCAAAGCAGATCCAAGTTGTCAAGAAAGTGCATAAACCCATCAATGGACCTAAGCACAAAAAAGCCCCGCGCCCCTAAGATCATAATCCCGGGTGAAGTTCTTGCGCCGTATGAACTCGACGATGAAACTATCAGTGAGGATGATGATGAGTCTTCTTCAGAGGAAGAACCAGAACCAATACCAGTCTTCAAGCCAAAGGTGTCGACATCGTCATCTCGTAGCAAGAACTTAGGTCGACTCGGCCGGCCACCGAAAAGTACAGCTTTGCTATCTAGTGCTTCTCCCGCAATGATTGCAGCAGCAGCAGCAGCAGTTGGTATGCTCAAGCCGCCACCAGCTAACGCACCGCCTGGAAGCGCAGATGCTCCTTGGCTGAGACTCACACCATTCGAGCTTGCCAAACTGAGAAAACGCATGAAGAAGAATGCCACATGGAGCCCAAGTGACACTATGATTGCTCGCGAGCTCAACAATCTTGGGCGTGGACCAGAGGCCTATAATGCCGCTAAGAAGAAGGCACAAGAAGAAGGCAGGGATTTCGTGGAAGTTATTCCGCCATCTGCGCCAGATTCGGCTGCTGCTGCCGCTGTTCCAGATGGTGTTCTTACAGCTGAAGCTCTTGCAGACTCAAGCTTATCTACAAGTAATAAGGGCATGAAGTTAAACGAGGCCAAAAAGCTAAAACGCGAAGCTATGGCTAAAATGGCAGCTGAAGAGGCCGAGGCCTCAGAACGCAAAGTGGAAGAAATTGCAAAGATGATACTCGGGTCTAATAAAACCGATACCGGGAAATCTACTGTGAAGGCAACACCTCGGTCTGCGATCAAGCGCAAAAGAGCGTCTGGTGACGACGAAACCTCCAACACACAAGAAGTGAACACGGAAACATCCCAACCGCAAGCCTCTACGAACGCAACCACCACCAGCTCAACGAGCATCATATCAACGGTAGTGCCCCCTCCTTCTTCTACTCTAGTTACAAGTACTCATCGCACTTCCACTAAGAGGATTAAAGTCGAGACTCCGATTCCGCCGCCCAAGATTTCTCGCAACGTGATCGAGGCGAAGCCCATGATCACACCGGCACCGCCATCAGTACTACAATCAACAACTCCTGTGCCACTACCGGCACATATGACCGGGAAAATGGGCTGTGATATGCACGCATCTGGGCCTAGAAAATCGGCATCACCATCTAGCGCAGCAACTCCAGCCTCTAATAAGCCGTCTGTTGAGCCTATTATTCCCCGCAAGTCTACTACTCCCATCCTACCACCAACACGCGATATGGGAAGACGTGAGGTGAGGGTAGACAACACCAAGAAACCAGGCACAATCTCACCCATCACGCCAGCATTGCCGATTGAGAGTGCGACGCCGACAAATCAAGCAGATTCGTCATCAACGCAAAGAAGATCCTCTTCGCATAACACAACGCCCAGATCTACGCCCGGCCCTGATCAGATTGCGGTGCGGAGGCCCAACTCTCGGGGGAACATCTCACAAGATTCGCAACTATCGGTGTCGTCGATAGATAGACCTCGGCGTGCAAGCGCGACACGAGCAACTCCCATTTCTATAGATAACGGTGCCACGACCACTACTACAACGCCCACAGTGACCGCTATTAGCCCACCAATCATTCCTGTCGGTGAACCTTTCTCGGCGAACAAGCAGCGCACGAAACGGCCTGCGAATACTACTAGTTTTGGTGACAATAGCGCCGTGGGTAAGCGCAAGGCTGCGACGAGGAAGAAGGCTCGGGTTCCAAAGAAGGATAAGGCACATCAGTCGGCGGACCAAGAGGTGGATGAAGTTGACGAGGATGGCAACGCGATCGACCCCAATGAGCCGCGCTATTGTGCTTGTAAGCGTGTAAGCTTCGGTACCATGATTGCTTGCGAGAACGAAGTATGTCATTCCACAGCTAGTTAGATATCGATCGATTTGCTTTTTATTTCTCTTTTTATTCTCTCTCTTTCATCTCCTTCGTCTAGTTGTCTTAAGACACTTATATGCTAACACGTTATATTTTTCTGAATAATAGGCATGCCAGTATCAATGGTTCCATTTGCCTTGTGTGGGCCTTAGAGAGATTCCACGCCGTACTACAAAGTGGTATTGTCCTGAATGTCGAAAGAACTTGAATATTGGCGAGAAGGGGGAAGTGACATCACGCGGTATCAAGACATGACAACGAAATATGCCGTTGTCTTTGAAGACGAATTACTCAGACGGCCATCCGTGAATATTGCGGTTACACGCTATATCATTACTAACTTAGACCTTTTTTTCATTTTGTATTTGCTTTATCTTTCCATTTTCATCTTTTTTGCACTTTATATCCACAATGGCGCCAATATGGCGTATTACTTGTTCTAGGGAGGTATATTGAATGCTATGATTTTCTAAGCCACTTGCGTATCTATGTATATAGTTTTTGTTAACATATTTATACTCGGTTCTGTTTTAAAAACTAACTATCGCATACAGTATACCAAGTATGGCCATCAGAAAATGTTATATGTACTACTTAAGAAAGGTGAATATTGTAATAATAAGAACATGAAATAGGGAATATTTGTACGTTTTTGGATAGCATTCCAAGATAGAGAAATACAAATTATGTTATCTACGTATGGAGGACAACTTGACTTGCATGGTAAACATCTAGACTAGACCTTTCCATGGTCTACTTTATCTCTATGTCTACATACATTTGTATCACGTAATCGATTCTTCACTCTTTGATTAAACCCATCCAAGCAAGTTTTATTTCCTGCTACATATTCAGGAATGTATTCTAGAAAATAGACCACATGCTTTTGTGGTCTTTGTCATCTTCCTAAGTTGTTTAGGTAGAACTAGTATACAACTAGTCATTCCCATATTCCTGTAATTTTGCATATCCCATCATTCCCATAAAATACAGCCATTCATTTTTCCTTTTTTATCTCGGCTTTTATTTCTAAACTTGTTGGGGCAATTCAAGCCAAGAAAGGGAGAGTAAGAGATAAGGCAGATAGAAAGTTACTAGTCATACATAAGAAAGATAGAGAGATATACAGACTAAAATTGCTCAGACAAGGCAAGAATAGGATCCAGATCAGATGACGGGCTTAGACGCGGGGTGGCCTCTGGCATTTCTATTCGTGTCGTCATTCTAGATTCACATTGGCTGGACTTTAATGGTAGCGTTTATTCGGTCAGTTAATGGCCTCTCAAGACATTTTTTTCGCCCTATTTTTCTTTTCCCTTAATGTTTTTGTACCGATGATTCATTCCCCGTTAAGATACATAAATAGAAGCATCATTAATTAGTGGTTAATTCTAGTTGGCTTTTATTGTTGTTGATGAGACCGAGGTCGTAGTATAGGGTCTAGTAACAAAGAAGGGTTGGTTGGTTCGAAAATGAGGGGCAAGTTCTCCGTATCGTTTCGATAAACAACAGTATCAGAAATTCCTCAGATTATTGCTCGATATACGAGTTCATGTTATAATATCTTTCAGGATTTTTCCTTTGTTTCGGCCTCTTTTTATTTTTTACAACTATGGCTTAGTAGCTTAGGTTTTCTACCTTGCGGAGACGTTATGTATATGTAAGTTTCCCATCTTATATATCTGTAATGTCTATATCTCGAAAAGGCATAACTGTGGATAAAATAAACTACGTACAGTGCTAATCTATCTTGCATTATCGAAGCGCCTACTTCCGTTTGGATATCCGTCATCAACTGATTTGTGGGCCATATTTCCTGAAGCCTACTCTTACAACCGTATATGATAGTGCGTAGAACTTACATGTATTTATACAACTACAAATACAAATACATAGTTTCGGTACGCGGTAAGCCGGGGTTAGATACCAACCATACAGAACACGAGCTATCTATCTCTATCAATAACAGAGCAACGGTAAGTTACGGCACAGAACGAGCTAGATAGATACGGTGGCCTCTTCTCTTCTTTTTACCGTTTCTGTAGATTTATATGTAAATACATCTCTATCTCGCTATCTTGGGCGGATGGATGGATGGAATGGAGTGGTGGATTAACGGATAGGAAGAAGCGTCATGTACGTTCGAGTCTCGCCAACAGTATTGCAGCGGCTGAACGGCCTAGACTCCAACCAATAACCATGGCTTATCGTGTCATGATGCTTCATGCATGTACCGGATTCAGCTTGGATAAATGTTGAAAGGCATAACTGGCACCCTATTATGAGTTAGTTACTAGTGGTAGCTATATTGTATACATACATATATAGTACTGTGAAGAGCGGCCCGAGAATGAGGCTTTATCTCTCATTTGTATTCATCACGCTTCATTGTGCAATCTCATACAAAATGGCCATGATCAACTTGGCTGGCAGCTCGCACTCGCGCATTATATTATCTGTGACGAAACAACACCAGCAAATCATCGAGGAGGAGGGGCCAAAAGCGGTCGGTTATGCTCTGATACCAACCTTTTTTGGAACAGACAACAACTGGCTAAAGGCAAAACACGGTCTTTTGTTTTTCTTGCGTCTCTTCTACATGTACACGGGTCTGACAAGTAAATTATCAGAGATACAGAATACGTAGATAGATACAAGTCACTTGTAAGGAAAATGACAGGGAAAGATGACTCTTACGGATAAGCACGTTGTAGCAATAAACCCTTGTCTCATAGTTTTTGTCCTGGGGTACCCGGGAGCTGACCTGACAATTAAAGACCTAACGAAGGCATTACGATGATAGGAAAGGCGCTATGTTGTACTTGCACTAATATCTTGTGCGTACTATGCTGCGCTGTGCTTGTGCCAGATGGCTGGTCTGTGCCCTGTGTTTCTCACCAAGATGAGAGTATGCGCCCTGATATGTACTTGGACTTTATCATTGCCAAGGGTTCCTAGTAGAACTTGTAGAATGATAGCTATGACGCGTTTTCTGGCGGGGTATCATAGTACATATTACACCTATCTATGTACTTGTTTCCTAGTATTATGTATAAGAAATGAGCAACTAGGGGTAGGTTTGGGGAAGCTATCATCTGAGTTGGGAAGAGTGCCAATGATACCATGAAGAAAACGTCACGAAACAAATAGCTATCTCTGATTAGTACAGATGTATTGGATTATGCTTAGAAACTCTACGTCTCTTTTAATTATCGGCCGTTCGGTCTGAGTAATTCTCCGTGCACGTTTGAGTCTCTGTTTTTGTAGCCTAGAACGTAAGATAGGGACTCTCGACACAAAAACGTCAAAGACCATTCATGTCTTGCATTTATTTATAATACTATACAACTAACTACAGATACATATGTATATATATA
>RHDR01000221.1:0-43406 GCA_009806295.1 Davidsoniella neocaledoniae
ACTTCGTGAGTGGAGAGGCTGCCCAAACCCTCAGACGCACTACCATAAGCATAGGGCGGACTTCAGTAGTAGTTTTTGCCCCAGCTGGATTCGAACCAACTACCTCTTGCGAGGTCGGCCAGGCGTATAACCACTACGCCATGGGGACGGAGGAAGAGGCTTTGCTTGCTTGAAACCGGCCAGTGCTTTTTTTTGCGGGAACGCTTGTACTGTATATATACATGTAGACCTGATTATCACGACAAATTCCCAAGCGCACCTAACGATTCGATTCCCCTCCTCTTGACTCGACTCTTGAGACGCCCACACCAATTCATCAGGCCATCCGCACGAAGCGTCATCGGTCCATCCATCGCAGCATACCATATCTGCTCTATAACTATAAGCTGCCCAGCGTTGCCCGACTCTGAGCCAGACCTGTCACCCCTGGCGGCATCTGCATCTATCTCGATTGCCGCCTGTTCTGCCCCCCCCACCTCTGTGATTTTCGAAGCCTAGAGACGCCTGTTGCTGAATCGAATCTCAACCCACCCGACTGCGTCCATTTATCGCCAGCATCGAAAAGACTGGCCTTGCGCTCGCCGAGCCATCCGCCCGTGAAATCCAAACTTAATCTCTTAATTCACAACCGCCATCAGTCGCCATGGCCAATAACAGAGCATCCGTCTTTATCGAAGCTGCCGATTCGCAGCTCGACCTCTCTCTAGAGCACCCTGAGAACCGCAGTGGCTCGGTCGACGAAGCTCCTCCCCGAACTAGCAGCGCAACCGCCACGCCCGCCATCGTCGAAAATGTCGTCGATCCCGTGGTCGAGAAGCAGGTCAACGAGGTCCTGTCCTCGGAGGTGAGAATCCAGACCGGCATGTGTGCGCTCTGAAGACTGGATACATATACTAATGCAATACTGTCGCAGATCGCCATTTCTACGATGCTGAACCGCCTGAAGCAAAGCATCGCAGCCGCAAAGGTATGTTGTAGACATGGTAGAACCTATACCATTCGAACACCTCCCGTTAACACTCTGTAGGAATTTTCGACCTTCCTCAAGAAGCGCTCTCTGTTGGAAGACGACCATGCCCAGGGCATCAAGAAGCTCTGCCGCCTCACCCAGGAAGCCATCCACCGACCAGACCACAAACAGGGCACCTTTGCTCAGGCCTATGAGGACACCATCTCGATCCAGGACCGCATGGCCGACAACGGCACAGCCTTTGCCCAGACACTATATCGCATGTCTGAAGAGCTGACGGAACTGGCCACCACTGCCGAACGCAACCGCAAAACATGGAAACAAACCGGATTGTCAGCCGAGCAGCGTGTGGCAGACTTCGAGAACGCCATGCGCAAGTCAAAGCACAAGTACGACGCCTTGGCTGACGAATATGAGCGGGCAAAGACTGGCGAGGTTCGCCAAACTGGCAAGATGTTTGGTTTCAAGGCACCCAAGTCTGCCGCGCAACTAGAGGAGGATCTTCTTCGCAAGGCCCAGGCTGCCGACAGCGACTACAAGAGCCGCGTGCAAATAGTCCAGACTGAGATGCAGGATCTCATTAGCAAGGCGAGGCCTGAGGCGGTTTCTGCCCTCAAAGATCTCGTCCACGAAACGGACTCGGGTCTGGCCATGCAAATGATGAAGTTTGGTAAGTCGCCATGGATCTATAGACATGGAGTCTGTATCTGCCACGATCATAGACATAGACTCTATCTCTGGCAGCACAAACACAAGCACAGAGTAACTAACCAGGCAAATCTATAGCATTCCACAACGAAAAGCTGCTCGTGAACAATGGCATCTGTGTCAGCCCCCAAAAGCCCGGCATCGAGACCGATGGCCAGCGCAGTCTCCGCGAGGTTGTCAACTCGATCAACAATGAAGTCGATCTCAATGAATTCATCGTCTCGCACCACATCAAAATGCCGCCTTCGCATCCCATGCCTAACTATGAGCGGCACCATGTAAGCCATAAGTCATATATTGGCCACCATTGTCTTGTCTTTGACCATGCTAACTAGCATTGTGCACCACAGGTCTTCGGTCCAACCCCTGGAGGCACTTCTACCCCAACTGCCACCGGCGGCCCGACAACGCCGTTTGAACCCATGTCCCCGCCTGCAAACAACGTCCGTCCCAACTCGAACTCTAACGGGCCGCTGAATTCCAACTCTTTCCAGTCGCAGACTCTGCCGCGGCCTGGCTCCAACCAGAACCAGTCAGCGTCGTCGCACTCTCGAAACTTCAGCATGGCCTCGATTCTGGGCAGAGAACGAGAACCAAAGACAGACCAAGGCCACCACCAGCCAACCTCCTCAAACGGATCCCTGACGTCCCAGCTGCAGGGCACCAACAACAACATGTCTGAGGTATCTGGCCAGCCACAGTCGTCGCCACCGGGTTCCGGCAATGTTACACAGTCGCTTGCCAGCCTTCACACGCCCTCAGGCCCAGGCTTTCCAGGAGCACCGGCCTCCTCGTCTTCAGCCTCTGCAGGCAATCGCGCATCGATGCTGCCGCCCTCCAATAGCAATGGTCATATGCGTTATACCAGTATGAGCTCTACCGGTCCGCCCCAGCTAGGCGCGCTCTCGTTTCAGAACCAGCCCAGCACCACTTTGGCCCAATTTAACTCGTCTACCACTACTGTTGCTGAGCTTCCTTTGAATTTGCAGCTGCCATCATCGACGTCCGCACCTCTCTCCTCATCGCCCCCATCGACCTCTGCCCACCACATCACAACCGGCCCTAGTTCTCTAGCCTACTCGCCGCCGTCATCGTCCTCCTTTGCGCCGAATAACCCCTCGCAGCAGTTGACATCTTCGCCGCCTGCTAACGACATGCGTGCTTCCATGTTCCTGCCTTCGCAACAGCAGCCCTATTCTAGCCTTTCTCCCGGTAGCGGTGGCTCGATTGACAATTCTAGAAAGGTGTTTGGTCTCTCGCTAGAGCAACTGTATGAGCGCGATGGTCTCGCTGTTCCCATGATTGTTGTGCAGTGTTTGCAGGCCGTTGACCTCTATGGTTTAAGCATGGAGGGCATCTATCGCCAGAGTGGAAGTGTTGCCCATATCAACAAGCTCAAGGCCATGTTTGACACGGACTCGACTCAGCCACAGCTTGACTTCCGTGTCCCGGAAAACTTCTTCCATGATGTCAACTCCGTCACCGGTCTGCTGAAGCAGTTCCTACGTGATCTGCCCGATCCACTGCTGACTAACGAAAACCACCATAGCCTCATCGAGGCAGCGCGTAAGTTCTCTCAATCCTTCAAAGAAACATTTATCCCCATTTACCATTACATTATCTTATCTTTTGTCGTTTCCTCCGATCACTAACTTTACGCTTTTCTTTTTGCCATCACAGAAATCGAAGAAGACGTCTTACGTAGAGACACTCTACATGCCGTTATCAACGGCTTGCCCGATCCTAACTATGCCACGTTGCGAGCTTTAACACTACACCTTCGCAAGGTCATGGAACAAGTTCACGTCACGCGCATGAATGCTCATAATCTAGCCGTCATCTTCGGTCCTACGCTCATGAGTTCATCCGATCCGAGTACTAGCGTAGCCGATGCTGGCTGGCAGATTCGTGTTGTTGACACTATATTGCAGAATACTTACCAGATCTTTGACGAGGACTAATTTCTTAGTCTCTCTCTCTCTCTCCCTTCCCTTTCCCCCTCCCCTAACCCCCCTGAAATCTCATCTTTGTTTCCCTTCTTCTCCTTTCATCAAAGTTCTCTCTTACGATGTTCAATGTATCTACTTTGAAGCTCCCTCAAGTTGTTGCTTTCTTTTTCCCTTTTTCCATGCTGTTCTCTACTAACAGGCTGTTATCTTCTTTTTTTTTTTCGTTATTTTTATTCTTCAGGCTACTTATTCTTCTGTACATTGGTATCACTTTCCATCTCATCTTCATACTTTTCTTTCCCCTCCCTCTCTTTTTCGCCCTCATTGTTATTTATCTACCTGCGTACTCCCATATCATGTTATCCGCCACTTTGTAGTATACAGGTGTCATTTTGTCAAACTGATTTTGTTTTCTAGTTCAGTTCAACAGACCAGTATTTAGTTCTATTTTACAGTGATTAAATTCGTATATTTGTTTGCACAGATTAACTCTCGCTGCTCTCATTCTAGGCATATCTGCTCATATAAGATGTACTAATCTTCTGAACAGAGGGACTGTAAGGCTTTCATCTTGTTAATAACGGTATATAGCCCGAGTATCGTAAATTATTAAACTATAGAATATCAAATATGAAATATCAAGTTCACACACTACACATAAATATCTAAACGACCACATTAAAGAAAAGAAAAAGGTTGTGGGAAGAGACCCCGCCGTCTATAGAATGGAATTACATACACTAATTAACAGTAAACAAATCAAGGACAAAAATATAGGATATATGAAGAGAAACTTAGAAATAAAAGAATGAAAAGAGGAGGAAAGAGTAACATGACGTATTGATGCTTCGATGCCTGACTGGATGATAAAGATAGAGCACGAGTATAACAGAAGAGAAAGTATGATAAAAGCGAAAACTGCAGAAAGAAGAGAAGTGAAGGATAAAGAAATCAAAGGTAGATATAAAAAAGACACCAGTAAACTCCATTCCGGTTTCCCAACCAAAATAAACAACAAAAAGATCAAGATCCATCCACCATTTGCCGGCGTTAAAAAGGCAAGCCAATCCAGTGAGGAGATAAAAACAAAATAAAATAAGAAAAGAATAAATGTTAATGGTATGGTTGAAAAAAACAGTAAAATGCGCCCATAAACATGTGTCATACACAATGTACACAGAAGACTACAAAAAAAGGATAAAGTTGTACTCCTCAACCAAGGAAAAACAAAAAGAAAAGGCAGCATGCCATGCTAGAACTATGATAAGGTACATGATGAACAAATGTTGTTCCAAAGAACATAAAAAAAGATAATTGGTGGTGGTGATAGGTAGATATAGGATAATGGCGAGGATATTATATTGGAGAGAAGATAAGAGGTCGAGGTGTAGACATTGCAATGGAATTGCTGGGTATAAGCCGGCACGATACGTGTCGATCTAGTGCTTAGTAGTGCTTCCTAAAGGACGATCAAGCCACGCAGTACATTGACCAAATGAAAGCCATGTGTATATTTTTCTCTGTTTTTGTTTTACTGTAGTTTTATGGCATCAAATAACGTCAAACTGATACTCGTGTCGTTTTCGCCCACGGTAGGAGTTGGCTCACTAAGCACTTCCCAACGGCGCAGTAAAAAGGGGACAAGTCTTTCGGTCTGCATCATGACGGGATTTTGCATCTGACCTAGTGCTTGCTTGAGTAGCACGTTACGTCCACCAGGACCCAAAAGAGACTTGTCACGATGGCCTAGCAGAATGCTATCTGTAGCCATATCAGCTGGCTGACCCAGCATGTATCGAATGCGTTCGTCCGACGACCGGTTCGGATTCACAAGAGAAGGAGACTCTAGCGATGAGAGGATATTGCGAGAGCATAGTTGTTTAGCTTCTTCGCTTAGCGTGTCAGCAAGCATTAAGGCAACATCGAAAACTTTCTGGCCTGGGGCAGCAGCTAAGGCAGCTTCGTTTTGAGCGACTTCATCAAGCTCGAGAAGAATACCGGATAGAACCATAACGAGATGAACACGGACTTCCATCGATGCCGCAAAGGGCGCTTGGGCTCGAGCAGTGACGCTAGAGCTATTAGGTGTAGCTACAGCTGCGGGTGTCGACGGGATATCGGTGGGTGATGCGTTCATAAGAACAAACTTTAGCATGGCAGGAAGCCAATTGTTCAGAATCTGTTTTCTAACCAGAGCTTTGTCCTCGGTCTGCTCCATGGCCAACAGTTCCCAGAGATCATTCAATCGTTCCGCGATACAGGGAGATAGCTGGCCCGCACCGCGGGCTGAGCGGCCGCGAGATAAAGAATCTACTACGGAAAGAAGTGTTTCAGCAGTCTGGATCTGTTCTGGTGTGCGCAGTACGTCATCCACATTGCGGGCAGATGGAATGATTTCGAGAAATTTCGTCTGGGCCTGAGCCTTGAGCTGCTGTGCTATATCATCATTGTTCTGGGGCAGAGCGTTAGTCCACATGATATGGCCACTCTCAATGGCATTTCCCATCGCCTTAGTGAAGATTTCGATCTGAGATGGGTCGTTCTCGTTATGCTCGTTGACGTCGGTCGTGAGTGCGACAAACAATTTGAGTTGACAAAAGGGTAATGTGAGCTCGTTCGCCTTTTCGAGAATGATGTCGTACGATATTTCGGTGTGCTCAAAGTCTTTACCCATGAGAAGTCGAGTCGTAAGTCTGTCGATAAGTTTCGCAAGTTTTGGTGACTGATGTCTATCTCCAAGAACGGAAGAGACTAGGTTTGAGTCTCCAATGATAAGGCTTTGAAGCTGTTGCACAACAGCGTCCCATCGTCCCTTTTGATCCAAAGGCAGTCTGTCAGGTGCTGGGGTATCAATACATCCACCTCGTCGGACATATTCGTCGAGGGACTCTCGAATCAACTTCAACAACTCCTTCGGGTTCTTGAGCCAGAGAATTTGCTGCTGTACATATACTCTGTAACTCTCCTCTAGTGACAAGACGTTGGCTGACTGCGGCTTGCTCGAGGAAAGTTGCATGACTTCCTGCAGGTATGTTGGGTGAATATCCGATTGGTTATTGGAGACAATAGTGGCTAGAGCAGCCCGAATGATGAGAAGCAATTCCACGCATCCAAGGCTGATAAGAAGCGGCAAGGTGCTCATGAGAGGTGGTCGATTATGCCGGGTGACGATTGTCTTTAGCCAACTTTGCATCCTTGAGTCAAAGCGTGAAGTATCGAAAACACGTAGCTTGGCTAGTAGAAGAGCAAAGGCCCTCTGGCGGTCAGGCTGCTCTTTGTCCCAGCTGGATTCCAACCCGGAAATTGTCAGTTTGAACATTCGATCCATGGTGCTAGGATCCGCTACAGTTCCGTTCGCCAATGAGCGCTCAATTTCGTCATGTAGATCGACGTCTCCATCATGCATGATTCCAGTCATGCAGTCAGATATTGGTGAGCATGCATCTACTGATGAATTTCTATCTATCATACGAAGCTTTTGCCTGAACTGCTCGCTGATAGACTCTTGTCCAGGAATTCTGGTGGCTAAGCTTGCCATAGAAGAAAAGAAGGTTCGTTGGGTCGGTCCCTGGTCAATGGTAAGAAGGCGAGATGCATCGAGTAACAAGTCGTAAATAATGCGACTACGCCCAATGGCTGCTAGGCAAAATAGGTTGGCGTTCAATGTATCGGCACAGCATGCCAGAACCTCTGGGTCGGTATCTTTAGCAGTAGTAGCTAGCATATCGCCAAGTTTCGTGAAATCGGAAGCAGCCTCGAGTATGATGCGAGCAGATGTAAAGGTGGAAGCAGTAATTGGAGGTCCGTTTTGAGACAAGTATCGGTCCCTGAAAGCTTGTGCTACAGCCGAGCCAACGGCCGTTTGTACCGTACGGCCACTTTTCCGCATCGGACCGACCAGCTTGCTAGCAGGTTTAACAGGAAGATCTCGTGCTGGGGAACCTTCCCATACCAAGCCCATTGCCTGCATAGCAAGTTGAAGCGCCGTATCGATATTTTCTTTTTCGTGTACGCTGAGATATCCAATGCGTCGCAGCATGTTTTGACGTGATCCAAGCGATGCAGAGTCCAGACAGTCTAACGGTAATTCCAAAAGCATTCTGGTCATGCATGGTCCATCCAGACCGATTTGGTCTGGCGATGTCAATCCACCTCTGGAAAGCAGCCAAGAGATGTATCTAGGAACCGAGAGGTCTCCGGTCCGCACAAGTTCGGAAACAAGAATGAAAAGAGATTTCTTTCGTTCTGTTGCCGAGTCTGGAATTGTGTCTACAAAATCAAGGATGGCCGAAGTAACATCGATATTCAACCGGGCACCCTCACGAAGAAATCTTACAGTCACATACACTTTGCTATAGCCTGGTCTGTGAGCTGATGTGCTCCATTCCATAAGGGTTTGCGCAAGAACAAGTTTGTCGTTCGCGAGATTCCAGCAACGTTGGATAGTAGCCTCAGTTGGTGGAGTAAGCATCGTTGTATCGAGAAGTCGAACCAGTTCTTGTCGTCTGGTCGGTTGTGTCATGGTATTCGATGTTAATAGCCAAGAATTTCGGGAGTTGATTCTGTTGAATGCTTCTAATGCAATAGAGTCGTCTGGTGATAAAAATCCGTGAAGTGCGTCCTTATGCTTAAGCCATGTCAATGGTGATATGAAATTGTCGGGGCTTGATACGAGTATTGATTTGATCAGGCTGAATAGATTAGCCGACAGTTCTGATAAGAGGTCACCATCCTCGTCGTTATGGATCTATGATATGAATGCATGTTAGTCGGGTCGAGAGTATACGCATAAAGTGACTTACGGCTGTGAGATGTGATAATAGTGCAACAACAAGTCTACGTCCGTTCTTGCGTGCCCTTAATAGATCGTTCCAATATATTTTTGTGATTAATAGCCACATCGGTAGCTTGCTTTGTCTACACGACTCAAGAGATTGTACCAGCCAGTCTACATAGTGATCGCGGTCGAGGAGCCCTTCGGAGTAGAGACTAGCAGAGAAACGTATACTATGAGACATATTAGCATACATGTAACACACATCGTTGGGTTATAGGAAAAACTTACGCATAGGAGACCTTGGCCTTCCAATCTTTCATGTTGACTGCCGATACCAAGGTTTCGACGAACTGTTCGACAAATACAGTCCAGTCCCTAATCCACTTGGTCTCACCTCCGATCACGATGGACCCAGAGGCACCTTTCCGCTTGAAGGCACGAATCTCATTGGCACCAACGCATTTGGCGAGCCACACAGCACGGTCAATGGGTACAGACTTGCTCAAACACTGGTCAAGTAAGGCCTTGCCCCGGATTCCGTGGGGGATAGTGCGACTAAGCTTTCGTAATGAGCTTGTGGGATTGGCAAGGTCTTTGAGCCACAGCTCCCTCTTAGTATCAGTAAGAGTAACTCGTGGAGGGGGCTTGAATGTCGAGGCAGCTGTGACTTGTCCCGTAGCACGGCGTTGTGCCATGACCGTCGCAAAGATGGTAGATAATGCATTCAGTCCGGTCTTTTGCTTAATAGTTGATGGGACTGTGTTTCGGGCGCTAGTAGTCTCAACGAATGTTGATTGTTTGTCAAAAGCAGGTTGTTTATCGAAATATCCGGTGCGTATTATGGACTCGGTCATTTGATCCTCAGGATGGTTCCCCGTCCATGGGAAAAAATCAGCAAATCCAGAGTTGGTTGCTCTTATAACACTAGTGCTACCAGCATCAACCTTCAAAGCGGCATCGGGCTTCCAGCTAGTTCTAAACCGGGGAGCCTCGGGTGGAGTTTCGGATGTCCATGCGCGTGGCCGGCCATCCTTCTTGAGAGTCTGTTGTGTGGTGGCTTGTTTTATTGATGGTTGCGATATCGATGATATTGGCCGGGCAAGGCGACTGCGCCGTCTTGGTAATGGGAGGTTTCCTTCTTCTTGGGCTAATAAACCATAGTTTAGCATCGCTATATCGGTCATGGAGACATCGACAGGGCTAGCATTAACATCGGGGGAGCCAGAGACCGCGAAAGGTGCTGTTGTTGGTAATATGCGCATAGTACTCGACATAGCCATGCCATCGGTGGTCGGTGGGCGAAGCACGATCGAGTCGCTTGAGACTTCGGTCTTGAGTCGGGAACCACCGCGGCGCGGAACGGATGCAAACCGATTCATAGAAACGGGCGCAAGATCGGAAGTGTCCATGTCGAACGCATTTTGGTTTTGATGTGGTGATGTATTTTGAGAATCGCGGCGAGCAGTTTGTTGTATATGTAACTGTTGCGCCAATGGATGTTGCGAACGTTGTTGTTGTTGTTGCTGTGGCTGTTGCTGTTGTTGTTGGGGCAGCTGGGGATTGTGAGATAAAGATGAATTGCTTAATGCTCGCTGAGGTAGGCGTTGTTGGACGCCCATTTGGGTCCGGGAGGTCATAGTTGAAGATGCTGTCGATGCTCCATGGCCAACATCCAGTGGTCAGATCGATAAGTCTCTCGACGCCAGTGAAAGTACAAGTACAGTATAGAGAGAGGCCAGCAGCGGCTAGGGATATGCGATAGTGAGTACCTATAGTCTGATACAACGATGGATGATCGGTCGGCTTGATACAGCGATACGATACTTCAGATGTATAGAAGATAATATGTTTGGGGGTTCAATACGGTATATTCGTGTCGGATCGATGGGCTCCGGGCGCGGAGGCGATTTTGTGAAGAGTGATGAGAGATAATAGTATGATGGTAGTCAAGAATGTATACAAGCAATGAAAGTGGTAAGTCCTAAGCTAAGTCCTAGAGGCTGAGTGAGACCAGCCAAAACGCAGTAGCATCGACCAAAACCAAGTATTATTAGTAGTGTGCTAGCGTGGTCGAGTGACAGGGCCTAATTTCAAAGACAGGCAAAGGCTAAACGAAGGTCGGCCACCAAAAGTAGCAATCAGCGAGAAATGCACTGCAATTTCACGCTGGAAAGCGCCTGGACTGTCGGCGTACGAGCCGTCGTTGACAAATATATATCGTAATTGTTTAAAGGGGCGGTCTTATTGAAGCGAAAAGCAGTGTTGTAGATTCGAAAATGGAAAATTCACATAAAGGTAGTAGATAATGTCGATGATAAAGCATGCGACTCGTACTAAGGCGACTGCTTGCTAAAGGCCGCGGCTGATACTTTGAGAAACAAAAGGCACGAAAAGTCACGGTCACGATCGACCACAATCAAGTCAGGGCGACTTCTACTTTGAGCGACGGAAAAGAGAAACGGGGGGGGTGCCACCAACGGCTAGATAGGTTGCGCTATAGGCTATTTACTAACGATATAGGTGTAGTGTTGTAGCAATAAAATACCCACTACAGCACAGTTTTGGTCCAAGTGCAGCTTAGCGAAGACGTGGAGCCTGTAGGAAAAGGGACCGGAGCAAAATTAGTATTAAAAAAAATTAGGCATAGAACTGTGCTGCGGCCTCTATTAACTTTAGCCAGAGCTACTTTACCATGGGCAACCGTGCCGACAGTAGTAATGAGCTCAGCTCAACTCTCTTGCTTCTCTGTCAGCCGTTGGCAGCTGCGTAATGTCTGTATGAGACCTGACTTGGCGTTTCACCCTAGGGTGCACCTATCTTTACTTATCCTCTAGGCATTAAAAGATCCACTTCTGTAAACTTAGTTGTACATAGTACAGTAGTTAGTTGTATGATTGTGGTAGTAAGCATTATTCAACAAAGCTAAGCAATGTATCGCGTCACTATATCAGCGCGTAGAGGTACTTGCGCCGCCCTCGCTGGCGGTTTCCTATCTATGCAGTTGTAGTAATAGCCCGGACGGATCATTCTGTGCTGGCGCGAGGCTTCCTGTTTTCGTGTTTTCCAAAACTGTTATCACCAACATTTTTTTTTGGCTATATGGCAACTATATGTAAGCACAGCTGTCATAAATTATAGTCTTATATTCGGCTGACTTCAAAAGAACGCAAGCACGAATTCCCTATGGACTTTCGCGTATACAAATTTACTCATATGTTCGGGCTCCATCCACACTGAATCTACTACGCTAAGCAAGGCGAAAATAAACACAGCCACCTAGTGTTTTTTGGCCGCTTTTTGAGCAGAATAGAAAAGTTTGACCGGGGAATCCGCGAACAATGAACTCCGAATGCCTACAATTACATACATATTTCAAAGCTAGGTTTCAATCAATGCTCTTAATTCCGAGCCCACCACCCATACTACACACTACACACAAAGACATATGTTGTAAAAAAATTAATTAATTAAAATATGTTATATGTATCCATAGTAGATATCACATAGGAGTCGCAGATCTATCTGGAATCTTCCCAATTCAACCTTTTATTATAATATGCATATTGTTTGTTTTACATCCAACCACCAATCAAGACAACATCATAACAACAGAACTCAACATCGCCCCGCCTATCACAGCGCCATACTCAAGTAAAGCGATTAGTTATGTCACGTGTCTTTTCATGTGACCGGCTACCATTGGCTAGATTACCATATCATAACATGCCATCACGGAAACATTTTTCCGTTCAATGTCTTGGTTTCATGATTATTTATCCGCAGCCGACCAATGTATCCAGTCGGGATTAGCAACATGAAAAAGTATGTATTACCGTAGGGTCATTAGGGTTATAACATATTGTAATGCCTACATATCTTTGTATGTACGAGATCTATTAAAGTTCCTTTACAATACTTTACGATAGTTCTAAGATTCCAGATCATGCTACCAGCGTTTTCCCCACCGAGTAGAAATGTGACCTATTAGTACAATTACATTAGGGGCTGCCGTGAGGGTTACTGTTGCATTGAAAAGAGGCGTCAATAGCCAAGATAAGATCCAATCATAGGATTCTAAGGCCTGCTGACGAAGTATCTGTAGCAGAATTTGATCCAATGTTTTTCCGATGTCAATACTAATCAATCGATATATAATATCGACTGGTACAGAGCAAAGACAATAACATCCGAAAGCTTTGAATAAAAAAGGCTTGATGCTAATGAGCCCACCATGAGCGAGACGGGACCTACATACCCCGTCTCATATGTCTCGTATATTATGGTAGAGGTATTTTCCGAGCAAGTAGTTATTGTAATTTGCACTAACCAAAGCCAATCGATTTGCCACTAATCTATTGAATGCATATATTTGCACTGGCTTGTAAGAATGATGCTATAAGAAAAGCCCATGATAAGTACCCTGCCATGTGCATTTTAGGAATTACTGCATATAGAACGAATAGTGCCAACTTTCCCCTCAGCGCTAGGTCACGCTACTAGCTGATGGCGATGAGGGAATCAATGAATCCTTATTGAGGATACCTGTTGAACCTAGATTATATTGTCTGTAATGGGACTGAGGCATGATCAGGTTGTAGTCAATAGTGGTAGCGGATATAGCAAGTGGATCCGTTATGGCCCGCAAGACATATATGTATGTACATTGATTGCGTTCCCCTATCCAGGAATTATGCTCATGAGGTTTCGTCTCAGGTAGAGCTAGATTAGAATAACTAGAACGCGAGGCAGATATGGTATATGTAAATGGTAGAGTACGTCAATGTTGGATACAAATATGTGTAGATCGAAGCACTTGTTTACTACGGAATACATTCGGTTTATTCAGTAGTGGAAGCTCAAGATTGACATGAAATATCACTAGGTTGGAATAAATTAAGATATGTAGCAATAAAGTGCCAGGACATATATGATAGGGTATCTCTTTTGATTCATAGTTAAACATTAGCTACGTATAGGCAGAAATCTATACCATGGCACAACGCCATAAAGGCACCATTGAGAATGAGCTTCTGACAGATAATAGCTTAGAAAATAGAATGTCATTCACATATAGTAAGCATAAGTCATCTTTCTGCGATTTATGAGAACAACCGTAAAAATGATAACAAAGGGCATGGAAGATGATATTAAAAAGTTGTGTAACTCGAGCATTATCGCCAAAGTATCGAATAATCTGCTAAACTATTTTGTTAATATGTATTGCATTGTATTACTCTTTTACATCTACCTACTAGTATTTCACAGCAATACGACGGCATACTCTAGGCGGAAGTGGTAGGTTGATGTCACCTTCCAACCAACATCCGAGCGGTCAGCAAATGCAGGTGCGCATAGATTTAAGCATCTCTTATAACTTTTTAGGGTCCAGCTCTGAGGCAAAAGGGCACCTCAGCTAACCTCTTGAAGTCCTCCTCAACATCCCCTTCCAACCATTAACTATTCTTCAACCCTATCCTCCTCAATACCGTTCCCCAAGAATTGGACCCATATAAACCGAGTCCTAAGTGGAGCTACCATCCCCGCTGCCAGGTGACACCACCTGGTGAGCCTCCAAAAAACTGGTTATGTGTCCATAGAAAGAAAAAATTGGCGTAATCGGGTCGGGTGCGATGGTAGAAGCACAGCGCCACGGGGCTGGGCATCGGGAACACTCAAAGAGGCTGCCCATCGAGTGTGAGTGCGTCTCCCTGAGCCGAGTAGTCTAATGGACTCGGGAGACCGGCGATCGAGAAAAGGGTGGTCATCAGTGAGAACATCCCTCGAGAGGGGAAGAAGTCGGGCTCAAGGCCTCACAACTCGGTGCATCGAAAACGACAAAGGTCGAAAAAGAAAGCGAGAATAGACCCCAGGGAATATGCCGGGCTAGCATTGTCGAACCACACAACAAAAAAAGACAATATAGTCTACCACAACATGATCTGAGTTTCCTTTGACGTCTGGCGACCAAAAGATTGCGTAATCTGGGAATCGAACCCAGGGCTAATCGAAATCATTACCAGATGGCAACGATTAATGTTACCACTACACCAATTACGCCTATTAAATTTCTTGATGTTATGCCGCTAAAGTGAGTTTATGGAGTTTTCAGTAGACGCGGGCCGAGATGGGACTTGTCCCGCACATACAAAGCTATTGAGTTTGTCTAGCGGAGGACTTTAAATATCTGTCCGGTAATCAATCCGGCGTCGTATGATCTTAGTGATTTAGGTAGACGTTAAATATAATCAAATCAAAATGGGACTTGTCCGGTAGCTTCATTTGATATTATAAACGTTGAGTATGATGATATCAAGCTAAGGGCGTACTGAAGGACACTAGATAGCTGTGTATCATCTCTGTGATTCAGACAAATGTCAAATATAGTCAAGTCAAAGGGTTCCCGCTGGATTTATACCAGGTGTATGATCATATAAGTCAACATCTAGAAATCAGATACACAACACTACCAAGAAGTTTGACATTACTCTTTTTTATCAGATGCTAGATGAGTTTTCAGGACTTATTATACATTCATTAGTCAGTGTCTCGAAAAGTAATATAAAATATTCCAATATCTATCACAACTATCAATCATATAGATATTGAATTGATATAAGCATATTTGGGACTTATGTCATGTGATCAACATTGCACTAATGATGGATAGTAAGAATAGAACAATGGTAATAGAATTAAGATGCCATATGGCGAGATATCTTGATATATTTAATCAAAATAAAAAGTAAAGGGGAAAAAAAGCCTATTTTAGCTAGCAAATAGGGGCAATATATTGCCCTTCAAGAAGTGAAGATAGATACAATGAAAAGAAATTTGCCGTTTAATACAGAGAGATGAGCACTCTCTTTTCTCAAAAGAGGAGAATTCATAGTCATGATAATGGTAGTTATCAAGAATATGAGACCAATTAGCAAGAAGCACCTGTGGGAACTCCCTCACACTTGGTGGAGGTCTTGCCGCCAGTGACATTGATATCAGTCCAGGTCCAGTCAGAGCAAGAAGCGCACAGAATGTAGATGTCAGTAGCCGAGGACTCTACAGTTCCAGAGATATCCTTGAGAGTCAAGTCAGTGATTGGTACGCCAGAAGTAGGGATACAAGTTGGCGAGCCGTTCTCGTAATCCTGTTCAATGACGATACCGTAGTTGGCGATACCGGAAAGAGTGATACCAGAGTAGGTGACAGAGCTGACAGAGCCGTTGGCACCATACACAGTTTTGATGCGTACACCATTGTCGGAATCGATGATCTTGGAGTTGGAGATGGTCACATCCTTGACCACGTTGTTAGAGCGGCCGCCAACAGAGCCAATTGACAGACCATGACCGCCTGAGCAGTAACCATCAGTAAAGGTGATGTTAGTACCAGAATTGATAGCCAGGCAGTCATCTTGGTTCTGGATGTAAGCACCGGAGATCAAGATATCGGAAGAAGAGCCGACATCAAAGGCGTCAGTGTTATGGCCACCGTTTGTGTCACCGTCGGAATTGTCAATGTTGATATCATACAGTGCAAGGTTTTGAGCCCCGTTGATGCTAAAGCCCTGAACAGGTGTATTGGTGATGTTCAGACCGGTGATAGTAGAATCGATCATCTTGTGGGCATAGAAGAACTTGGGCTTGGTCTTGCCGCCATTGGTACCCTCGCTATCCCACCAACGCTCGCCCTGGCACGAAATTACAGCGCCGGTAGCAGAAGAGACTTTGATACCAGTTCCAGCAATGGAGATAAGAGGACCACTCCACTCCTTGTAGCCAAAGGTAGTGGTTCCAGAGAAGATAATCTATATAAGGATCAAAGCGTTAGTTATAATTATATCTACTTGGCCGTAGCTCAAAGCTAGGCTGTTTTTGGCTTGCAACTAAAAGCAAACAAGAGAAAACTTGCCTCGGTGTTATCAGCAACATCTGTTAAATCTAAAGTTTCACCAGCGGGGACTGCGATGTTGCTCAGAGTAATAGACGAGCACTTGGAGGCAGAAGCAGAGGCAGAGGCAGCAGATGTGAAAGTGCAAGCACTAGCACGCTCAGCCAAAACTGGGGTAGCACGCTCAACAATGACAGGGCTAGCCGAGACGACGCTGGCGGCAGCGGTCATAAGGATGAAAACGGAAGAGAACATAGTGGCGGTAGTAGTTTGAGAAAAGTAAAGTGTGTTGTAGTTGGAATGATAGAAAGACTAGGTAAAAGTGAAATAGAAGAACGAAAGACAAGATACACAGTATCTGATAAAGAATGGCAAGGAGAAGAACTATCTTACTCTCAAAGTAGAAAAGGCAAAAGTGGTAATGAAGGAGATTGGTGAGTAGAGAACCGAAGAGGAAAGGGAAGAAGATCGAGAGAATAGATGGAATCATGATATCTTCTTATACACTTTCTTCCCATTCACAACTGCATCCCTACACACTTCCACTCCTCCAGGCCGTAGGTGTATCGATACTACATCTAGAATGGGTCATGAACCCAACTTCGGGGCATATATGCGACGACTCCAGACGGCCGGGCATCTGGTCATCCCCATCTCATGTTCTTGCTAGTCCCATACTTGTGGGCTTATAATCACACAGGATATCATAGCATACGGAGCCTAAACACGGCTACAAAATATTAACCAGGGAATTTATCGTTACTAGCCCGAACATATGTTGCCTTGAAGCAAGTCTGTGTTTTGTAGAAATCATTGAACAATTTGACAAGGAGACCCTGACCCGGGACTAACAAGCCATAATATCACACGCCCCTTCCTATATGTCCAGAGTTTGGAAACTAGCCAGTGCCTCCTAAAATCTCATTTAGCAAAGCTATACAATCAGCTATTACCAACCAGTACAACATTCATGTACAGATATACATGTATTGTTAGTTTAGTTTCTAACTCGACCGTCTATAGTTGCTGGAGTCTTGTGCCTCACGTCCATCTCATCTTGTACTCGTGCCGCACCCCACAATATTATCATCAATAATAGTATTATGGGGCGTGGCACGAGTACATCCTTATTGATTTCACTCAGAACGTTTCGCTTGGCTAAACATTCTCGGGGATGCCCCAATCCACGCGTCAATCCCTATACATTAACGATCTGAGCGTTCTTTCGACAGCTAAAATAGCAATTTTTGGGTAGTTCATAGCAAAATTAACATACACTCAAATTCTACATGTAGACTGTCTTGTATTTCTTTCCTTCATTCTCAAACACTAAACGAGGGTTAATGAGACCTCGAAAAACACGCAAGTATACAACTCTTTCGTATGGACAAACCTTGCCTAGGATCTTAAGCTGAAGCTAGCCCCTGTTCCATACAGAAAGAAAGAAGAAAAATGCTGTACATGATTTCAACTTACGTAGTCTAGTATAGTTATAGAGAAGCAATGCCATGATCCTTCTAAGTTAGTGATGTTTGACGCTAACTAGGTTTTCAAATCTTTAACGTCCGCATTGTAGCCTTTTCGCCTGAGACCACCATCCTTAATCCTTAGTACCGACGGATCAATGTGCCACCTAGAGTTCTAGCCAGACGAAGAAGAACAAGCATTCGCCAAGTTGTCATTGACTTCGTTCGCTGTCTTGGCTCCCGAACTCAAAATCTTGAAATGCCGAGGCTATGGGTGAGAGATTATAGTAGCTTGGAATCTACCAGATGACATGGCATTGCATATATGTATGTACAACATTGTATGAACCCAAAGAAAATCTGAGAATTGCAATATTTGGTTCGGTTTTTCTTAGTGCTACATTCAATAGATGACACCGAACCCGTCAGCCGCCTTTACCATGCCGTTCCCTGGTATGTGCTATTTGTAGAATATGATCGCCTGTAGCTCATCAGTTCATGGGCGTCCTTGCACTCAAACATTTTGAACCACTATTTCTTTCATCCATCAGTAGTATGATGTAGTTTTGGAGATACAACATCCAGGCCTTGATCCCGTCGGCGTATACACATGTAGTTGTATATGGGCTGTGTTATTGTATTAGTATACTACGGCCATTCGCTTCAATATTATCAAGTAAGCCTGGGGTCGCTTGGTCTTCATTACTGTTTTGTATATTCTCCGTACGAAAATCCCCTTTTCCCAAGCTGCACGCTCATGACGGTCTCCAACCTTATTCTGGGCATAAAGCCATAGTCATAGAGGATAGGGGATCATATTGTACATGGATAGTATATAATGCCGTCGTATTGCTGTGAGATACTAGTATGTAGACGTTAAAGAGATAATACAAAAGATAGTATATACAGTATGAAGCTGTTCATTATGAAATCTGATTAATTATTAACATAACTAACTAAAAATGGCTCAGCAAATTTTCGGCCTTACAAGTTTCAGACAGAGTACACAGGACCTTGGGTGATAAAATTATATTAAAAATGTTATGCCTGGGGCAACTATTCATATTTGACAACCCTCGCCAAAAGAAAAAAAGATAAGTAACATATTGTCTGTTTAGTACAGTATCAGGCCGCGTTTGGTAAATCGTCCATCCGTAGTAGACCCTGAAAGTCGGCGAGAAATGTCAGTAGATCACTTGAGCGACATGATTTGCAACCGCTCATGATCTAACCCTAGCACATACTTTCAATATCAGACCTTAATAGTTTCTAACCTACTGGGCTCAAACTTACTAACAATATAGACGTAAAACGTTAAATAAATAAACAAATACCATTTTTATCATATTATAAAAATACTACCAAAAATAAAGCTAAAATATAAATATCATGATAAATTTCATAAATTATAGTGGCATAATGAAACAGTGGTAGACTTGTAACCCACTAGAGTCTCATAATGTTGAACGCCACACCCAAAATGTCAACCCCCATTCCATTTCAATTAGAAGCTAGCTAGCTACTATCGATAAGGTGTGGCGCGCTGGCACTCCATGTTGCGATTAGTTTTGACGACACATTACTGCATACATACAAGCTCAAGCAATTTTGAGCAACAACCAACGCCCACAGTCGAAGTGCGACACTACTTTACTTCTCAATTTTGTTTTAAACCAACAGAATCGCATAATAACTACAAACCAAAAAATGTCTCCCAAGGATCAGCGCCGGATCGACCTCAGTAAGATCATGAAATCCCGCACGCGATACCTCAGCAATATTGTCGCAAGTCGCAATGCATGAGCGCACATTTCGCAACATAACATGAGCCGAACTAACTTTGAGATCATGTTAGTCGTTCCTTACCAGGAGCCCGCTCCTAAGAACAACGAAGCTGTCGAGTTCTCTTCGACCTTATCGACTACTATGCCAATGGCTGCTATGATGACACGCAACCGTTACTTCGGTTGGTGAGTTCATGCGCGCACACGACCCCCGAGAACTGCTTAAACACGATTTCATACACTATCGGTACAGCAAATAAACATACATTTTGCGGGTTCGAGGGGAATGAGTCGAAGGACCGATGGTTGCTATATATACTCGCTAGACATATCGCTAACATGAATTATTTTAGGGGTTCTTTAATATTCAGCTTGCAGAGCTGGCTCGGTGAGAGTGAGAGTACTCGCAAGAGTACCGGTACGCCCGGATACTTCTCTGTTGCCATGTCTCGTATGTAAACCAACCAAGAGTACTTTCAGTAAACAACTGCTAACCCTTTGCTAGTTATGGCCCTTGTGGTTACCTACATGCCCATGTTCATGCCTCCTCCCGCTATCCGTGGCGCCTCCATGACCGAGGCACCTGCTCCCATGCCTCCCCTCGCCTAAATGATTAGTTCGCTATAATGTACGTGGGCGAACTTTATACAAGTCACCACAGTTGCAAAACTTTGTGACAACTTTGTGTATTGATTATAGTATTGGATTTGATACGAGATGGTCTCAGTTAGAACGATTCTGATCTGGCAGATATACCCATCTGCTGCAAATATTAAACTTAATTCCCAAACCAAAACAAAAAGATCTTTCCATCTATCATGGCCCTACATACTATGATGAGATCTAAGCTTTATATACATATATAGACATCGCCACAATCGGCCCGCCCCCGAAATCCTTAGCGAGGCTAAAGTGATAGCAAAAATTAAAGCGTGCCATAACCATGAATCGAACATGGGTCACGTCGGATAATCCGTAGAAATTCATGGGTATGAAAGCCACAACGACGTATTCTAACCACTAAACTATTATGGCGAACTGAGAGATGATAGTTGAGGAAAACTATACTATATAAAAGAATTCAGTCATCGTTGTGTTTCGATTCAATGGTTGTTGTGCTTGTCGTTGTAATGCTGATAACTATAATAATGATGAATTGTTGTTGATGATGGTGTGCAGTTGATTTTTGGCTGAGACGGAGTGTGGGCGCTAGATCTCCGGGACCAAGGGGTGGTGCCATCCCGGACATGTAGGGCAAGGGACATGGAACATCGATCCAGGGACATAACCTCAGTGATTTATTTATTAATCATTTTACGTCTTTATGTGGATTTAGACGTTAAATATAATCAAACGAAGTGCAAAGCACAACACGAGAAGGACCGGAAATGTCGGGCAACTGGAACCTTCAAAGTGTTGCCCTCCGAGTGAGTGTGAGTGTGAATCTCTGAGCAGCGGAGATGAGGCTCGGGAGACCAGTGATCACGAAAAGTGTAGAGAAAAGGGGGTGGGCGGTCGTTGGTGAGAACGTCCCTCAAGAGGGGAAAAAAAATGGGCTCAAGGCCTCACAAAACGGTGCATCATGAACTAAACCAATAGATGCGAGAGAATGGACAGCGACATTGGTGATATATGCTGGTCGCTCTTAAAAACCCACGACGAAGGGGAATTTTCGTCATTGGACAAAGGAGGAGGCACCATGAACTCAAAGGTAGCCCCCCGAGGGTTGTAAGAGGGAAGGTTGGGTTATTTAGGTAGACCTTAAATACACTGTAAGTCGAAACAACTCAGTTATTTGATGTCGTGTAAGCGGGGTCAAATATCGTGAGAAAAAGGGTGGGAAAAGTATGCTCTGTATGATCAGATGGATGACCGTCATATATTATTCTAACCTCAACTAAAACAAAATGATACACCAATATAGACAAGGGAACATCATGGGATGGCGAGGATGCTGGTAGTACCGTTAACTTAACAAAAAAGCATACGCAATAAGCTTGAGAGCTGAAAAAAAACACATTGGTAAGCAACGACAGAAAGGCCAAAGCAAAAATATGACAAAAGTCTTCTTTGTATAGAAATTAAATGTTTACGCGATGGTAAACTCCGCAATTTCACCCATTTCCGTTTTTACCTCCGTACCAACAGAATAAGATGCTCTCCACCGTAGCTTCACCGAGTCGACTTTTGTGTTACGATCACTAGCCTTCCACACTTCGACGGCTTGTGTGACACCGTTGCTTTGGTTGGGTGCAAGATTACGGCCACTCTGGGGTTGCAGGCCAAGTTCGAAACCCTAGAAGGAGATTAGTATGTTTGTATAGACAAAAATAAAAAATGGAATATATATTGCATGAACGTACCTTGGTGACTGCTAGCTGGAAGTGAAGTTGGCTGATGGGTTGAGGAGTGGTATTGCTAAAGGCAAATACCACAGCAATAGCGTTACCACCGACCGGTCTACGACCAGCAATCATGTCAATCTTAACGAGTGTGTTACTGATGGTAGAGCGAATCTCCTTGGGGGCAGCAGGAGCTTCAGGCAAAGAGGACGAGAAAGCCCATTCGTCATCATCTTGCGAAGTAGTAGTAGCTGGCACAGGTGCTGTTGTGATGGTAGGAGTAGGGGCAGCAGGAGGGGCAGGAGTTGATGAGCTGCTACCCGATAGACTGGCAAGAGCAGCAAATGGATCGCTAGCGGCAGCAGCAGGCTGCGGTGAGACAGGTGACTTGACCGCTGAAGGAGATGGTTGCGATGCGAAGCCGGCAAAAGGCGACGAAGCGCCTTGTCTAGCAGTGTTGTTATGGGTTATGGAAGATAGTAGAGAGGGTCCGGGAATGTTAGCATTCGCACCAAAGCCTAGTGCGATACCACCACCTTGACCGAAGGAGGACGGAGTCGAGGCACCATCACCCATGGATAGGCCAAGAAGATCGTTCTCGAGAGTATCAATTGGGGCGGGTGTCTGACTACTTGATGGAGCTGCACTAGAACTGGAGGCTGGCTCACCACCGAAGTCTATTAATGATAGCTCATTGGCAGCGTTTGAACTGGTGCCGGACTTTGCTGCTGAGGTGGCATGCTTTCCGCTAGCTATATTTTTGGCTCCTTCCACATCACCCTTCTTCATAAGTTTATAACGCTCGACGGTCCGGTGAATGCTATCATTGATTTCTAGTAGCTTTGCAACAGCTTCGTGATCCTCGGATTCTTCCACACACATCTTCTGAATCTTGGGTTGGGCACTTTGTAGAGCGGCTGCAAGCTCCGAGAAAACGTCGCCTTCGACCATCTTGTCGCCAGGTTGGAAGGCTTCTAATCTTTCTTCGAGAAGTCTAGCCTTAGCTTGTATCTTACCGACATCTTCGGCAGCTTTAGCGCGATAGTCGGTCTTGGATCGGGTATCGTAGCCAGTCATAATTTTCATAAGACGGTTGGCTTCTTGTAAGTCGGCCGGGGTTCCGCGACGGATAAGTTCTTGAAGTTTAGCAGATTGAGCCTCGCGCTCTTCTTCCTCCATCTCTTCGGCGGATTTGAGGTTCTGTTTGTCCAATTGTTAGGGCGCAATCAAGGGCGCAAGTTGGGATCACATTGGAAAAGAAAGTACTTACATCACTGGGGTTGAGCACGGCAGCATCCTCGCGGCGCACCTCTGGGAAGCTATAACCCTTGTAACTGAGCAAGCGGTGCATATCGCGGATGAAGCCCAGATCCTCCTTGTATCTGCTAGTTTCGCAGATCGTGCCGCGCCATTCTTCAATGGCTTCCAAGATTTTGAGCTGAACTCTAGAAGAGCGAATGGGGCGGTCTTTCGGGGAATCGGCGCACAAGCTCATTGAGGAACTCTTTCGTGCTGATCTGAAGGTGGAAGGCGTAGCCACAGTTCTTGACACAGATATCGAGCAGATTGAGAGCAAGAAGAGCAACAGTAGGATTGCGGTGGTTGATGTAGCCGACGATGGTGGTGGCAGCCTCGCGCGGAGCATTGCCCTTTTTCGAGTTGATCAGATCGACAATTTCGAGGTTCAGCGCAAGGTTTGGCTCAAAGTTCTCAGGACTGCATGCAGCCTGGAGATACCGTTGTAGTTGCGACATGTTGCAGATTGGACTGAAGCGACGATGAAGCCCAGAAGGTCGAGATATGCGAGGGGAACTGTATTGAGCCTCAAAGTGCAATTCTAACGTCGAGCGATTGGCCGATGATCGGTGAGGTTGTCGTTGTGAGCTCAGAATAGCTTACAGTAGTGATGCGGGGGGTTATTGGAGAGAAAACACAGCCAAAGTCACAACAAATAGAAGATCAATGGCAGTAGCTTTTAGGGGAGGTCTTAGGCGGTGACGAGTGCTATGATGTGCAGCAAAGCATCGCAGATGCATTACTCGGCAATAGTGGTCGCGGCGATGATGCTCAAAATGCCAATTCGAGGTTTGAACGAACTGGTAGGCCACTAAGACCCGAATAAACCACCTATCACTATGATGGATATGATGGGAGCTAGGAGAGTTACAGCTGTTATAGAAGAGAAGAGTGGACCAGCCAGGCCAAATGTGGCGCACCTCGGAAGCTCCAGTGTGGAGCCTTACAGAATGCAGCGCATTTTTGTAGCATAGAAAGATGGATAAGATAGCCAAGTGTGGCGCTAAGGCTGCCATTGTGAGATATTACACAAGAGCGACCGCGCAAGTTGATGAAAATCAACAACGCAAACTAAACGACGTCAAGCCCAAGTATTGAGTCACTAATTTTCGATCAAGTGATATTTAAAGCCATTCTTCTCTCCAAAGTGTGGTTCAATTCCTGTTGTTTGTAGCATCGTACCCTGTACCGACATTGCGGGGCACTCTACATATTGCCCCTCCATCCATGTGAACATTGACGTCGATTGTTATCAAGTTTTTTTTTTCCTACTTCACAACAATAGTAAAACTCTCAGTTAGAACCACCCACCAAACCCGCAATGGTTCGCCACAAGAAAGATAATTTCCGCGGCAAGAAATCTCACGGTCCTCCACGCCCGCGTCCTGCCCGCGAAGATGGAACACCCTCCGGCGCACTGCCGTTCAAAGCCGCCTGCTGGGATCTTGGCCATTGCGACCCGAAGCGCTGCTCAGGAAAGAAACTGATGAAGCATGGCCTCATGCGCGAGCTACATGTGGGCCAACGCTTCCCCGGCGTCATTATCACACCCAACGGAAAGAAGACGCTATCGCCCGCCGATACCCCCATGGTCGAGCAGTTTGGCTGTGCTGTTGTCGAGGCTTCTTGGGCGCGCATGGCTGAAATTCAGTGGAATCGCGTAGGTGGCAAGTGCGAACGTCTTTTGCCATACTTGGTCGCTGCCAACACCGTCAACTATGGAAAGCCGTGGAGACTAAACTGTGCGGAAGCCATGGCTGCAGCCTTTGCTATCTGTGGTCACTGGGATTGGGCACAGACAATTCTGGAGCCATTTTCATATGGTCAGGCATTTTTAGATATCAACGAGATGCTCTTAAAGCGCTATGCTGCTTGCGAAGATGAACCAGCTATCAAAATCGTACAGGATGAATGGATGGAGAAGCTTGAGAGGGAATACCAAGAGTCACGTGAAGATAACGACATGTGGACTTCAGGCAATACAAACCGCCGCGCACTTGTTGACTCCGAGGAGGAGGACGAGGACGACGCTGAAAACAGCGATGCCGAGAGTATCGACGGGATCTATCTAGGCAAGAAGCCAATAGAACTGCCAAAAGTCAAGGACCGGTATGAAATCTCCTCCGAGGAAGAAGAAGATGATGACGAAGCCGTCATGGCTGAAATTCGAAGAAAAGTCCTTGCCTCAAAAACTTTCAAAGATGCGCCTGCGCCCAAAAGCAACTTCCAGGCCATGAATGACGAGATATACGGCAAAGCGTCACCAAAGACGAAATTTACCCAGCCACAACCCCAGCAACTCAAGGTTGTCAAAGACTTTGAACCTGATTCCGACAACAACGAGGACGACGAAGACAGTGATGTGCTTAGCAGAAGCGATGATGATAATGTCGATGACGACGATGCTGGTGATGATGATTTCGATAATATCATCGACGCAACACCCATGACGGATCGTATCGGGTTGAAAAAGCTAGAAAAGACTCGTCGTGCAGCTAAAGCTAGCAAAGCTACTTTCTCATCCAATTTCACTTCTGCATAAAATTGGAAACATATTTCAGGGATGGTGTAAGATAGCTCGGTACACTTAGATATGGTTTAACCTCGAAAAATATGGCGCAAGCATAGACATTATTATATATAGAATATTTTATCTCTGTGAATAATCAAGCCGAAAAGGTAAGTAATCCATGACACCAATATCTGCATCTAGTTCAGGTTGATATGGTTGATATAGTAGTGTATAGAAGTTATGTACATGTGCGGCTTCATCAGAGAATCATGTCTTATGACTCCCTTGAAGTATATCGCCGGCTATCTATTCCTCTTCAACTATGCTCCCATTCAAAACAATGAATGATATCTTACAAGTATTCTCGCTCTAACTTTTGTTCATGAATAGTGGTGGTACAAAAAAAAGGTTCTGTCATCAAAGATTTACAGCGTCCGCTTAGTGCGAATCTCATCGCAACTCTGGATGATATCACCTTGCTGGAAATCTTCAAAGTCCGAGAAGCTGATACCACACTCGGTACCAACTCTCATCTCCGTCACGTCCCGCTTGACTTGCTTCAGCGCATCCATAGATCCTGTTGAGAAATGGCATGTTAGTATATATGTGTGCACATGTGATAAACCCATATATTGATGATGCGTGTGGAATTGGCTTACCCTGATAAATCTGCTCGCCCTTGCGGAAGATACGAACAATGGAGTTCTTCCTTATCACACCTGTACGAACCTTGCAACCAGCAATGTTCTTGAAGATGCGACGCTTGATGTTGATAGAGAAGATCTGAGAAACCTCCGCTTCACCAACAACGCGGTATGAGATCTTGTCGTCCAGCTTCTCTGAAAGTATATTCTTGACATCATTGTGCACAGTGTAAATCACGCTGTGTTCGACGATTCGAACACCTTGGTCGGATGCCAGACGTTTGATGTGGCCGAGGGAGGGGTTGTTGAACGAAACGATCACACTACCCGATGCGGCTGCATACTCGACGTCTGATTCTGAAACATTTCCGGCAGCCTGTCGTAGAATACGTGATTGGACCTCGTGGTTACCAATCTCGAGAATAGTAGCACTAACAGCTTCTACTGATCCAACAACATCACCGCGAACAAGGAAGTTGACGATGTGAGGTCCCTTGACTTCCTCCACGGCCTCCAGCTCTTCACCCTTCTCTTCAGCTTCCTTCTTAGCAGCTTCAGTCGCAGCAGCATCTCTTCTCTTGGCCTCAATCTCTGCCTGTTGACTCTGTCCCTCCTCGCGTTCCTTCATCTCAATACGGTAGTCCACGGCGGTACGGGCCGTAGATTCGTCAGCCGCTTGTACTATTTGATCGCCAGATTGAGGGAGGACTCTCCAACCCAGTACTTCAACGGGGGTACCTGGAGGCGCTTCTTCTATATCCTGGCCGGCTTCATCACGCAAAGCACGAACACGGGCCCACGTACGGCCAGCAACGATACAATCACCAATACGGAGTGTACCACGCTTAACCAAGACTGTTGCAGCCTTACCAACTGATTTGACATTGGCTTCAAGAACCCAGCCCTCCACCATGCCATCAGTTTCCGCGCGCATATCAAGAATCTCAGCAAGTGTAATGATGTTCTCCTCCAATTCATCCATACCCTGGCCTGTCTTTCCACTCACTTGCACAACTTGGACATCACCACCAAAGTCTTCGATTTCTAGACCATGACGACCAAGATCGTTCTTAACCATTTCTATGCGAGCTTCAGGCTTGTCGCACTTGGTTATGGCCACGATGATGGGAACTTGGGCTTCACGCGCATGCTTCAAGGCCTCGAGAGTCTGAGGCATGACACTATCGTCGGCTGCTACAACTAGAACAACGATATCAGTGGCGTTGGCTCCACGCTTACGCATAGATAGGAAAGCGGCGTGACCGGGTGTGTCTAGGAACGTGATCTGCTTCCCGTTGTTCATCTGCACAACAAAGGCTCCGATATGTTGAGTGATTCCACCGTGTTCCTGGGCAGCGATGGATGATTTGCGTAGATAATCTAATAGAGTAGTCTTTCCGTGATCAACGTGGCCCATGATGGTGACGACAGGTGGTCTAGGGGGGAGAATGGATGGATCACTAGGGGGTGGCCGTTGCCGGACATCACGAGCCTGGCCATCGTCAACAACAGCTTCAAGGCCAAATTCTTGAGCAATAAGTGCTGCAGTTTCGCCAGTCATGACGGTATCTTCTGTCATGTCCTCGAATCCGTACTCCTCTAAGATATCCAGGAATTCATTGATCTTAACACGTAAGGCTTGTGCTAGCGAAGATACGCTAATGAACTCGGGCAAGAATATGGTCTTGACTCTGTTTGCTTCAGCCTCAGCGGCCTCGGCAGCAGCCTTTTTAGTGGCTTCTTTTTCAGCTTTACGGGCTGCCTTTTGGCGGCGCTTCTCTTCGAAAGCCCATTCATCTTCGGCATTCCAGGCAGCTGCATCAGGATCTTCCTCATAACGAGAGCGTATTGGACGACCATCTCTATCGAATTCCATGTTTTTGCCCTTTTTCTTCTTGTCCTTCTTAAAAGTTCGGGACGCCTTAAAATCAACATCTACTTCTTCGATCTCGTCTTTGTGTTTGCGATGCTTCTTAATGGGTGCCTCTGTGGCAGCTTCCGTCACGACAGCAACTGGTGGAGTTTCTATGTCAATACCAAGGGCTTCGGGCCTACTAGCCTTCGTCTCCCTTGATTCAGGTCTCGGCGAAGGCTGGTCTCTAGAATGTTGGTTTCGTGGGTTTTTTTGGTACGAGAATTCGTCATTTCTGTTTCTGATACCATTAGCATCACGTTGGTCGTTGTTCTGCCGTGAGCTAGAGCCTTGTTTCCGCATAAGTGAGCCCCAAACACCGCCTTCCTTTCCAGCTTGCGGTCGTTCTTGGGCTTCAGCATCCTCTTTTTGTCCGCGTTGACTGTTCAAGTTGCTAAGAAGATTACTGAACTTGTTCATCCTGCTTTTGTCATCCAGGGGGGCTTCAGTTCCGGTAGCGGCCTTGGCAGAAGCAGCAGCGGCGGCAGCAGCAGCAGCTCTCTCTTTCGCAGCCTTTTCGTGTGGTAGAAGAAAGTCATCATTATCAGACGCTCTTCGGATATTGAAGGCAGATTTGGAGAAAATGGGTTTTGGGGTAGAGGATTGTGTCAATGGCTTTACAGTTGGCGGTAGAGGAGATACAGATGGTAGAGTAGGATGAGTCTTGAGCTCTAGCTTGGGTTCCGGCTTGAGCTCTGGCTTGTGTTGAAAAGAAGCCCTTTGCAATCGTTCTTGGGTGGCAATCTCACGTGGCGATAAAGAATCCCTCCCTACAATAGTTCTGCGGATTAAGGGAACTGGCTTTTGTTGAGAAACTTGGACAGTTGGTGATGTCTGAGATGATGTGGCAGTAGGACGATCCCCGTGAGCCTGAGAACTCAAAGGTTTCAATATGGGGGCCTTTCGGATCGGAGATGTTCGATCTGGGGTTATCACTGGTAGTTCTGGGGTAGATTTTAGTGTGGTTGTTGGTGGCATATCTGGTGTAGAAGTATTGATTTTTGGTGATTCGACCGTTGGTGTTTCGGTATTTCGAGGTGTCTCTGGGATAATTGCCAGTTCTGGCTCTGTAGCCTTCCTGAGTCTTTCACGAGCAGTAATTTCATGAGGTAACAGGAACTCCTCGTCATCCTTGCGACGCACAAAGAATGGCTTAGAGAAATTAGAAGTCTTGGTGTATTGCGCAGCGCCAAACGACTGCTGTGAGGGTGACGAAAACTGAGCTGCAATTTTGGCAGCAGCATCGGCCCTAGCGATAGCCCGGGCTTGAGTTGCTGCAGCCTCCGCCCCGGCTTTTCTAGCTGCTTCTTCAGCTTCTCTCGCTGCTGCTTCTACGATTGCGGCCTTCTTTGCTGCGGCTATTTCAGCCTGGCGAATAGCTTCTGTCTTGGTAGCAGCATCAATCAATGCTTGTGCCTCTGCTCGAGCTTTAGCGGCGGCTTCTTCTTCTGCCTTTGCTGCAAGTTCAGCCTGTCGGGCTTGCTCGCGTTTCCGGGCTTCAATCTCATGTGGTAGCAAGAACTCCTCGTCTGATGGCCGGATGAAGAAGGATGGTTTGGGCGAAGATATCGGCTTGTTCGCTAAGGCGGGTATAAACGAGGTTCTTGGGGGAACTGGTCGTGATCCGGGTATGCTCGAGGGTTTCCATGTCGGCTTTGCTATTGGGGTTTGGGCAGATGGCGTAGTCGGTGCGCCTGGTCCAGTGCTATTGACCTCATCTGGTGATGAAGAGTCGTCATCTTTGCTAGAAGATGAAAACTGTCGTAAAGATGTTGTGGGTTGTAGCGCTTTTAACAAGGCCTGAGCCTGAAGCGCACGCAGGCGCTGTAGGTTCACAGTTGCCCCGCGGTGATGCTATATAAGTGTTAGAATTCAGCATCCCAACCCGATATTTTCTATCAATGGCAATCATAACGCAATGAGACGTACTTGAGCAAGGCTACTTCTTAGCATAACTACTATGCGACAAAGGGAAGAAGATCCTTTCGTGAGTTTCTTCACTTGTGATATGTCGTTGTTTCTATGGCCCAATTCAAGTTGTAACAAAACTATTGAGCGTCGGTAGATCCTTGGTTGAATTAAAATATGCTTTGCTTAGAGCTTAGCAAAAACTAACGAAAGCACCGCGATTCGTCAATCTATCCAATGCTTGGTCTAGACTCCCTCAAAAACTATTGAGCATTTTAATTGCTTACAGCTATATAGTCGTGATATAGCGATACAGTTTAGGTTAATTGGATTGCTCTTAGTCAATATTTTTGACATAATTATTGAGAAACGAAACCATAGACGACTAAAAGTAACCCAATAATCATGAATATAACCCTAAGATATATAGTTCTACCCTTAATATCTCATGATAAAGTCATAGTGTACAGATACGTGTGACCTAATTAAGTAGCAATGAGATTCCCAGAAGACGGTTTACATATGCATTGTAGGATGTATTGTATCATAACACTAGCTACAACAGCTTGGAAATACTATTGCCACCCTAGATGGGCCTGAGGACAACCTAACTGATCAACGATACACCAGCCTGTCAATGCAGCCACTACAAGGGCATTACATCATTCTTTCTCAATTGAGTAGCAGTTGATAATGACTTACTGGCCTTGAAATTAATGCAAAGTAGAATCCCTCATTTGCTTAGAAATTGGTGGTATAGAGGTAGATTTGCTTTGTTGTATCTTATAGCCAAAATTGCTGTGTATATGTGTTTCATACCTTTTTTCTAGTGGCAATTTAGTAGCTATTCAAACCTAAAAGAAGAGCTTGAAAGAGCTAAGAGAATGAGGACAAAATAAGTAAAGAAGGAGGCCAGCAGGAAGGAACAAGCACTCTGGCTAGGCTGAGAAAGCCACATCCAGGTCAGGCGGCACAAGCTTCGTCCCTTCCTTTCAGTCTAGCACCTTACCTCCTCAGGAGTACAAAACATATGGCTTTGTTGGAGTTCTGTATCGTGATCCGTCATCTTTTCCTTTTCAACTCCAACATCTTATGTGTGACCACCACTAGCATTCTTTCTCATATTCCAATACAATACCATACAATACAGTACGGCTCACCCCAGATCGCTCCAGGCCCCTAGCAAGCATCATCCCACTTTACCTAGTCATAACCCGTATCCCAGCAACCAGCACTAAACAAACTCGTACTGAGTGCCACACTCCAAGCAAGACCTAACAAGGCATCCACCCATATAGTCCAACGAGAACAGCCCACAAAGAAGCAAATCTCCTTGCTAAACATGACTGAGACTCATGCTACTAAGCTATCTTCGCAGCAGCCGCACATACTGCAGATACCACAGCAGGCACAGGAGCCTCTTCACGGCAAACAGCCTACACCCAAGCGAAAACGCATAGACTTTGCCGACCAGGTACAGCTACCGCCCATTGGACTCTCTAGCCTCCCTGGGTTTACTTTTGTGCTCCCTTTCGACCAAAGCACCGCCGACGGGATCACCCATAGCAATATCAACGACGGCACCATTAGCCCACGTACTCAAGTTGCACATCAATTCTACGGCCTAGCTATCTCACGTGAGAGTGGGGTTGATAGCACAAAGATAACTACTGCAGCTGAGCCGACCATTACTGCAGCCCCAAAAGTAGACACTGATCTGCTGAATACTGCTGCCTCAGACCAAAGCAAAACGAAACCATCTACCTCTGACGCTATGGCTAGACTAGCGCATATACCAGTAGCTATCACGGCTACCGATACGATGGATCTAGACGAGGAAAATCCACAGCGGAAACGATCGCGCAAGGAAGAAACTGAATCTGTAGACACATCTACTATATCCGTAGATACATCGACGGATGGTCATATGACTGATACGCCTAGTGGTGCGCGTCGCTCAAAAAGAACACCAAAGGCAACACCAGAACATAAATCTACGAGTAAAGAAGCTCCCCGTATGCGTGGGCGGAGCCGTAACCGGACACCAACCACTTCATCACATGATCCTACCTCATCTACACATAGAGCGGCACCGATTAGAGAAGTGCCAACGCCTCCGCCTTCGGTACCTGATGCACCTAAGCTAGCAGCATCAGAAGCAGAAGCAGAAGCAGATCCTGTTCAGGAACCTGGCGAGCCACCACGCGCCTTTGAGCCAATCCGCGCAGCTTTGACATGGAAAGAAGATGAAATCACTATATATGACCCCAACGACAAAGATGATGATGGCGTCGGCATGGATGGTGTCGCCTTTGAACCTACACCAGAGCTAGCTAAAGTTCGGAATCGCAAGCGCCGCGCACAGCTTGAGGCCTACCGAAAGCAAATGGACGCCGATGCGCGTGCGAATCGGCGTAACAAGAGACGCCAAACAAGCCCAAGTCCAGATGGAAAGGTAGCGCGAAGAGTGCGGTTTATGGATCTCACAGCTTGACCTACATTGTATCTCGTTGGTCCTGTGGCTTCTTTACTATCTGTTATTGCCAGCATGACTAGCATATACATTATGATATGTGTACATATATTCATACATCCCACTACTACGATTGAACGTACGAGAGGCTTTCTAATGATTGTTTCGGTTGGCAAGCTACAGTATGATATGTTTATGATTGGTTATTTTATATTATTTTGTTTAGGAGTTTGGTTTGGGAATGGAATTTTTTCAGGTACTTTGCAGCTTAAGTAATGCTTATTTTTCGACGTATACAATGTTGTATTTGTCATTGTAATATCGGTACGTTGAAAGCCGTTATATTTAGTCTTTTGACTGTGCTATTTATTATGATACATGGTATTATACAATTTCAAAGCGTACTAGGCTTCATTATACAACGAATATGCCTACGCTGCTACTATAGCTTTGTGTATGATGTCTGTTGATCATCGTGCTCTTTCCTACCAAAATTTCCACCATGACCGGCTCTTGAGAGTACCTAGTTCTGCTTGGCGTGCCTTAATCATAGCGGCTTCGCGTTCCTCTCTTGTAGCCCCCTCGAAGATAGATGTGCCTGGCGGTGTTGGAGGCTTTACGGTAGGTTTGTGAGCAGGTCCCATGGTGACATTCTCAGCTCCAGATTTCTCGTTATGTACTTCGATCATCTTCTTCATGGCAATTCGTTCCATCTTGCGGCTCATAGTGCAGTACTCAAATGCTCCAGCAGAGGCAAGTAGGCCAATGGTTACGGCCCAGTTAGCAGCGGATTTGAAATTGCCTTTGGTAATGTTAGCACCCTATCAAATTCCTGATTGATGATCTCATTCAACTTACCTTTCCATACAAAGCGTCCTGCGCCACTAACAGCGGCAGCAATGATGCCCTGTTCTAGACTACGCTTGGCACATGGGATACTAGTAATGTCTTTGAAATCATCGGCCTTGATAGTCTTGACGGCATTGCCCAAAGTCACATCCACCTTCGGCTCTTGGGGAGCATTGGGGTCTTTATATTGTTAGATATAGTTGGCGTTTAATTTGACTTATAGATACTTACCCTCAGGCTTCTCCCAGAGATATATTTGACCATTCTTTGAGTTGTCTTTAGTGGGGTTTACGGGAGGCTTGTTGTCTGCCATCTTTAGAATATACTGGTACACAACGACAATGAGGAGTACCAGAATGTGTGTGATAAGTTTCAGCTTCACAAACCGGATTCAGTTCCGCTTCTATGCCATATCAGCGCCGTTCTAAGCTCCGATAGCATCCCACGACCCACGACACCGTATCACGTGATAATCGATCAAGTGGCGCTGTCACTATGTAGTTTTTTTCTTCTTTCCGGCTCTAGAGAGCCCCACCTAGAAGTCCACTGTACTCCAGTTCTAACGCGCATTCCCTTGATTTGGCAACTAGCCCATACTTGGATAGCGTGTAGCACTTAACGCGTTAATTCAACGCGTCCCTTTTACACGCAAAACCCTTGCTGATTTTTGGCAGCAGAACCCAGACAACACAAAGAATGAATTGGCTTTGGCTTGGACTTTGTTGGCTGGCCTGACGAATGGTGGCTTCACAATTGAATAGCTGCACATAATACTGAACGCTGTGCATTTTTTGCATGTTAGTGTTCCGGAGTCAATCACAAGCCAACTCGTACGTATCAACAACACTGCGATTACACCACCAATACATCAGCACCCTTTTTTATTCTATCTATTCTTGCCGTTTCTTACAAGCGTCTTTATATACTTTCTTTTACGCTCCTCTACAGCTTATACCTAGATTGCCCTTTTTTTTTGTCATTAATGCCTTCGTTTTCGCCACTCCGACCATAGACCTCTTAATACTCGATACTATACCTAATACGCCCATACTACAACCACCTTACCATGCCGAATACATCTTTACGGAAGCCATCAAAGGGCTTCCGCCGCGGCGGAAAGACTGCCTACCATGGCGGCCGTTCAACGCGCAACTTCGCCGCCTCGGGCCGGAACGAAGCTACGGCATCCGACGAGAAGTGGGAGCGGACACGGATGGCCCATAGTATCGACGAGAAGATGGGCTTCGAGCGTGTCGACAGTGGCAAGACAAAGGAAGGCTGGTTAGTGAACCTCAAGTCCACCGCTTTACCCGACGAACGTAACATAAACGGTCGAGCTGCGGTTGACTGCTTCTTCATTGAAGATGGCAACGAGACAACATTCAAATCTACGGTAGAATACGAGCCATATTTTCTCATTGCTGTTCGTAAAGGCCATGAAAGTGAGGTCGAAGAATGGGTCAAACGTATTGATGGCGGTGGTGTTGTAAAAAGTGTTAAGAAGATTGACAAGGAAGACCTGAGCATGCCAAACCATCTACTAGGCTACAGAAGGACGTTTCTTCAGCTCAACTTCCTCAATGTGCCGGATTTAATGACAGCGCGGCGAGAAATCATGCCAATTGCCGAACGAAATAGAAAAAGTATGAATGCGATGGATACATATGCAGAGGTTGCGAGGTGAGTTTCAGCTGGATATAGGCTCATGTCTCTGTACCTATTCACTAAGACGAGTTGCTAACATTGGCATGTGATTCTTATAGAACAACCGGAGATTTTGATCTTTACGACGATTCACGAGACAATGATTTACGAGAAAACACAAGCGTCGCTGATGCAAGCGACTTCATTGTAGACATCCGCGAGTACGATGTCCCATATCATGTCAGAGTCATGATCGACCTCGGTGCGTAGTCCCTTCTATATAGTCTATGTTTCAGGGCAATATGACCATCTAACCATGAATCTAGACATCCGTGTTGCCAAATGGTACTATATCGATTTTAATGCTGGCATGACAACCATCAGAGTCAACGAGGATCGTCTGGCCATGGCTGATCCCGTTGTGCTTGCCTATGATATCGAGACTGCCAAGTCACCATTGAAGTTTCCCGACTCGTCCGTCGATCAGATCATGATGATATCGTACATGATCGATGGCCAAGGATTCCTGATCACAAACCGAGAAATTGTATCAGAAGATATTGCCGACTTCGACTACACGCCTAAGCCTGAGTATCCAGGTGCTTTCATCATCTTCAACGAACCCAACGAAAAGACCTTGATTGAGCGTTTCTTCGAGCATGTCAAGATTTCCAGACCAACCGTTATTGCCACTTACAACGGTGACTTCTTCGATTGGCCTTATGTTGAGGCTAGAGCTGCTTTTAACGGCATCGACATGTATCAAGAAATTGGCTGGAAACGAGACAGTGAAGACCAGTACAAGTGCGACTACAGTGTTCACATGGATTGTTTCCACTGGGTCAATCGTGATTCTTATCTACCCCAGGGTTCTCGTGGTCTCAAGGCCGTCACTGTAGCCAAGCTTGGTTACGACCCTGATGAGTTAGATCCCGAGCTGATGACGCCGTATGCCAGTGAAAGACCGCAGACCCTGGCTGAGTATTCCGTGTCCGATGCTGTGGCCACATATTACTTGTACATGAAATACGTCCACCCCTTCATCTTCTCATTGTGTACCATTCTGCCATTAGCCGCTGACGATACGCTACGGAAGGGTACCGGTACGCTCTGCGAGATGCTTCTGATGGTGCAGGCGTTCCAAAAAGAAATCATCTTGCCCAACAAGCACGTATCACCAAGAGAATCCTTCTGGGACGGCCATCTTCTCGACTCAGAAACATATGTCGGTGGTCACGTTGAAAGTATCGAAGCCGGTGTGTTCCGTGCCGATATCCCCGTCAACTTCGCTGTCCAACCAAGTGCTGTCGAGGAACTCATCCGTGATTTAGATGCTGCCCTCAAGTTCAGTATCACAGTCGAAGAAAAGAAAAAGCTTGAAGACATTGAAAACTACGATGAGATCAAGGGCCAAATCATCGCCCAACTACGCCAACTCATGGAAACGCCCAACCGCAGCGAAAGACCATTGATTTACCATCTGGATGTCGCCTCCATGTATCCCAACATCATGACAACCAACCGTCTTCAGCCAGATTCTATGATTTCAGAATCTGATTGTGCCGCCTGTGACTTCAATCGTCCAGGAAAGACCTGTGATCGACGAATGCCATGGGCGTGGAGAGGTGAATACATACCTGCGAAACGCGACGAATACAACATGATCCGGAATACTTTGGAGGGTGAAAAGTTCCCACCACGGTGGCCTGGAGGTCCAATGCGTGCGTTCCATGAACTTCCCCTTGACGAGCAAGCTGGCCTCATCCGCAAACGTCTACAGCTATATTCGCAGAAGATTTACCACAAGATCCACGACTCCAAGACGATTGTGCGTGAGGCCATCATTTGTCAGCGTGAGAACCCCTTCTACATCAACACTGTGCGTGACTTCCGTGATCGTCGTTACGATTACAAAGGAAAGGCAAAGGTATGGAAGGGCAAGACTGATTCACTCAAGTCTTCGGGTGCGTCAGCCGCTGATGTCGAGGCTGCCAAGAAGATGATTGTCCTGTTTGATTCTCTGCAACTAGCCCACAAGGTTATTCTGAACTCTTTCTACGGTTATGTCATGAGAAAGGGCTCTCGCTGGTACTCCATGGAGATGGCTGGCGTGACTTGCTTGACAGGTGCTACCATCATCCAATTAGCCAAGGACTTGGTCGATCGGTTAGGTCGTCCCCTAGAACTAGATACAGATGGTATCTGGTGTATGCTTCCAGCCACTTTCCCAGAAAACTTCACGTTCAAAATGAAGAATGGCAAGAAGGTGGCAATTTCATACCCCTGTGTCATGTTGAACCATCTAGTCCACGCCAAGTTCACCAATCATCAGTACCAGACCCTTGTTGATCCGGAAACCTTCAAGTATGAGACGCACAGTGATAACTCTATCTTCTTCGAAGTTGATGGACCGTACAAAGCCATGGTATTGCCTACGTCCAAAGAGGAGGACAAGAACTTGAAGAAGCGTTATGCTGTGTTCAACGACGATGGCTCTCTTGCCGAGTTGAAGGGTTTCGAGGTAAAGCGTCGTGGTGAGTTGAAACTTATCAAGATCTTCCAGCAGCAAATCTTCAAGTTCTTCCTTGAAGGCACCACGCTGGCGGAGTGTTACACATCAGTTGCCAAGGTCGCCAATCGCTGGCTCGATGTGTTGCACAACAAAGGATCGACTCTGTCGGATGAGGAGCTCATGGATCTAATTTCCGAGAACCGTAGTATGAGTAAAACGCTTGAAGAATACGGCAGCCAAAAGTCAACGTCTATCACGACTGCCAAACGTCTAGCCGATTTCCTGGGTGAGGGTATGGTTAAAGATAAGGGCTTGAACTGCAAATTCATCATTTCTTTCCTACCCCGTAATGCCCCAGTGACAGAGAGAGCCGTTCCCGTGGCCATCTTCTCGGCGCCAGACGAGACCAAGCGTTTGTATCTACGCAAATGGCTCAAAGAGGACCCTTCAAGCGTTGATATCCGTGCTCTTCTTGATTGGAACTATTACCTCGAGCGTCTGGGATCTGTGATCCAGAAACTCATCACTATCCCCGCTGCACTACAGAAGGTCCGAAACCCGGTTCCTCGAGTGCCACACCCTGAGTGGTTGCAACGCCGTATCAACCAGAAAGACGACAAAATGAAGCAGAAGAAGCTCTCGGATATGTTCACCGTCCGCAGCGGCCCGTTAGAAGACACTTCAGCCAACATCCGCCGCCTTGAAGATGTTGAAGACTATGGTAACCAATTAGCCAAGTCCAAAACCATTGGGGCTGCTATTGCTTCTTCTCAGGTCCCAGCCTCGCCCATGGCCAAGCGCAAGGCCCCCGAGCGAGACGAGACGCCTGTTGTTGAAGACCTGCCTGATAAGATTCCCGACCCATCAGAAGATTACGTTGAGTTCCTTGCGTACCAGAAGCGGAAGTGGAAGCAGCAAAAGGAAGCACGCATTCGTCGCCGGCAATTATTTGGTGAACGTCGTATGAACGCCGGCAGTGGCATTCAACAGACCATGATGAAGCAGGCTCACTCGACATTCACAAACACCTGGCAAATTCTGCACCTCAAGGCCACTGACAACCCTGGAGTTGTCATGGCATATGCCCTGATCGATGCCAAGATTCACCAGATCAAGATCAAGGTTCCACGACAGCTTTATGTCAATTTCAAGACAAAGAGCATACCCAAGATCAATCTGAAGGGCTGTACCATGGCACCTGTCAATGCCACTCTACCTAGTAGTCATCTGCCTATCAACCTCATGCAACTCACCATGCCAGAGGAAACCTACATGAGCGAGATGCAGAAGTGGTTTCCGCTTCTCAACGACCGCACAGTCGAGGGCGTTTATGAACAAAAGCTCCCTCTGAATATGCGTGCTCTTCTCAAGCTTGGCAATGCCTGCACGATCGATCAATCCCAGGAAGCCGTCTTGGGCAAGGGTCTAGAACGCGGTTTCGATCTGTCTGGCCTCAAACAACCCGAGAAGAAGCGGACGTATCTTGATTCTGTGCCCCTAGCTTTCATCTACATTTCACACATCACTGCAGGTGACAAACAAATATATGGAATCTTCTCATCGCGTGCAGAGCAAGCCCATATCGTCATTCTGCAACGGTCTCGCGATTCGATGCAAGATATCCCCAATATATCCCGTATCTATGAAGATAGACTGCGTGATCATGTGGCAGAGGTTGCGAACTCGAATGGCTCCATACAGGATTTCTTTCAATACCAAGAGAAGCTGACGTTCAAGATGACACAAGTGTCAACTGAGCGCAAGGCGCACCTGGAAATCAGCGATGTTGTCAAGAAAATGCACAAGGAAGAACTCCGCGCTCAGATTCTAGTCATCCAGTCCTCGCAGCGCAATGCCCTCATACACAACATACCCATTCTCGGTGATTTCCCAACCTTGCCGATGAAGTACGATGTTTACGACGGCTCCTTGCCCCCTCTGGGTTGGCAGTCGGTTGTTGTGCGCCGCTTAGTTCGTCACTACCTACGCCTTTCTGGCGAGATCACCCACTTTATGGCTCTTGCACGCTACGCTGATATTCCCCTGTGCAACCTCGAAAAGGAAGATCCACGGTTTCTTATTGACATTGCTTACGCACGCCGGTTACAGGCCAACAAGGTGGCCCTTTGGTGGTCGGGAGACGCTCGTCCAGATCATGGTGGCTATGAGAAAGACAACATCACTGGTCCGCTCGATAGTGTCCCAACACTACAAGTGAATAATCCGGGTACCTACATGACTGTTTGCATCGAGATGGAGGTTCGCAACTTGGCAATCAACACGATTCTCACATCTTCACTCATCAATGCGCTAGAAGGCTCTGATGGTGAGATGTTCAACGCTGATCCGTCGGCTGACAAAGACGGCACCAGCATCCTGTACTCGGACAATTCGTTCTCCGGTGCTGGTATCAGAGTCTTACGTGAGATGGTCAAGAGTTGGTGGTCTGAAGCGTGCAAGGGTAGTCCAATGGCCGATCTCATGGTAAACCATCTAGTACGCTGGGTGGAGGATCCAGACTCTTATCTATACGATCACACACTACACCGCTACGTACAGTTGATTTGTCGTAAGGCATTCCAACAACTCATGGGCGATTTCCGTCGAGTAGGTTGCCAAGTCATTTTCGCCAACTCCAGCCGTCTAATCTTGCAAACCACCAAGCAAGACGTAGAAACAGCCTACGCCTTTGGTCAATACATCACCAAATCGATCAAGACACAGCCGCTATTCCACTTCATCGATCTCGATATCAAGGAGTACTGGGACTACCTTGTGTGGTATGACGAGTACAATTATGGCGGTGTTGGTTGTGATGAGATTCTTGAGCAGCAAGGTACCCAAGAGCTCAACACGGTTATGCACTGGCAGATGCAGACATTCTTGCCACCGCGTGTGCAGTCTGTCTTTGCTGACTGGGTTGTCGAGTTCATTCGCATTATGCACAACTTGAAGCGTCCCAACGCCGTTGTTTCTGGTACGCCGCGCATGACACAAATACCAGTACGAAACTTGACTGCCGAAGCAGAAAGCAACGATGTTACCGATATCATCTCGGGTGCCGTCTTCGAACGACCTCTCAAGAAAGAGATTGCGGGCTTGATCACACGCCAAAAGCGTGAAATGATGCACCCGGAGCTAGCATCTGACTATGCTTTCCCGACCTTGCCTGGCTCCCACATTTCAGGTCTCAGTAGCCACAAAGCAATTCTAGAATTGGTAAAAGCCATCATGCAGGTCCTATCACTAGATAAGAACATCATTACGGAGGCCCGTCTACTACGGAAGGAGCTACTACAAATGTTTGACATTAGTGACTTCAGTGCTGCTGGTGCATTCCGCAACCCGTCAGAAAGTCTAACTCTGCGCGATGTGAGTTGTGAAAACTGTGCCATGCCACGCGAGTTTGACTTTTGCAGAGACGATGATTTGTTGCCAGAAGATATGGCTCAGGGTGCGGCGGACAATACATGGCGTTGTACTGGGTGTGGATTTGAATTCTCGCGCATGCGAGTTGAAGAGAGACTCATTTCGGCGGTTGAAACATATGTCATATCCTGGGCTACACAAGATCAGAAGTGTAAGCTATGTGGCGCAATCAAGCTAGGTGAGTTCATGGATCATTGTACTTGCAGTGGAGAGTGGAAGAATATGTTCAAGGAGGATGAAATCAAGGGTCGTTTGAAGGTCTACAAGAACGTGGCAAGCTTCTACGACATGCGGATGTTGCTGAATGTTGTCAACGAAATATTGGTAGATATATAATAGTCTATATGACAGACGGATATAGTAGATATAGATGAGCGAGAAACAATATAGAGAAATTAAGTAATGACAAAAAAATCATCATGACATCGATGGAGTTTAATTTGATTTGATGTTCTTTAACGTCTACCTACTGCCATTTCGTTGTGTTCCCATTTCACAGCAATACGGCGAAGTGGTAGTAGGTAGACATTAAAGAGCAGCAAACCAAATCAAACTAAGTTATGTCAACAATGAATCCCTGGGAAAAAGAAGAGTTTTGCCGTGGATCGAACACGGGACCTCTCGTCAAGCGACGCTGTATGGTTAACCCTGCGCGATAATCATACCGGAGTAAGGGTTATCTAGGCGGGAACCTGGACGGACTGGGGCAAACCGGGATTGAACCGGTGACCTTTAGATAACAGAAACCACTGAAGTTGAGCTTCAGTCTAACGCGCTCCCAACTGCGCCATTGCCCCAAGGGTAAGTACGATTTATTTAGTGGCTACCCGTGTCTATAAAGAAGTCGAAGTACCGGGAATACACTCCGTGCCGAGCGCCGGTAGCCTTCCTTTCCCAGATAATGAAAGAACCAGAAAGCTAATCCTAGAACTGTGAAAACACATTCTTAGTAACACTTAGTAGAGAGCCTCTCCCTGCTGCAATAGTTGATCTGATAAATGCTCTGAATCGGGAAAGTAGCACCAGATATTGAGATGATCTCGTACTACACCTGTAATACGTAACCTGTTTAATAAAGTAAAGAATATCATGCAAGATATTCTTGCAGTCATAAATTCACAATTTAATAGAAGAAATAATGTAGATTAACATTCAAGTATCATAACAACAAACCAGAAATCCTGAACATTGTCGACGAAACAGCATATCACAGGTTCCTATCGTCCCCCATAAGAAATCAATACAGTCAATACAATATAAAACAAGACATAATAACAGCGCGAACAAAGAGAAACCTAAAAAAGGAATTTCTCGCTCTAAATGTAGACAAGAGAAGACGAAAAAGCACGATAAAAAAAATGTAGTTTCTGCAGAAAAAAATATACCTGATAAGGAGTGACAAGAAGAAATTAAACAGGAAAGACAAAGACCACTCAAGGAAAATATAGTATAGTACGACAGTACAGTGATGATGACAGAGTTGTATACGGAGAAGACCGACAAAGATATTCATTTCATACACACACCAATTCAGCTTGTGACGGGGTGTGTATTTCTTGCACGGTCAAGTATGGCAGTTAAGACAATTGGGATGTGTTTCGGGTTGGTTGAGAAAAGATTTATCTTTGATTTGATTTTGTCTCTTGGGAGCACTTTCTACTCACTCCAAACCATCCTCCCATTTTTATCCTGATCTAGCTACTAGAAACCGGTTAAGCAAGGAAAATTTACAGGCACAGGAAGGCAGCGGCAACGGCAACGACGGCAGCACCGGCGGTGCCAACCAGTCTTGAAGCGCCAGCGGTGACGACCGACGAGGTAGTGGAAGCAGAGTTGACAGTGGTGGAAGCACCAGCAGCCTTGGAGGTGGTGGCAGCGGAGGTAGAGGTCTTGGAGGCAGTGCTAGCAGTAGAAACAGCCGAGGATAAGCCAGTGGAAGCAGCAGTGCCAGCAGCAGCGACGGTACCGTTGCCGTTAGAGATGGGGTAGTAGGGGGCAGTGGTGGCAGAGCCAACAACGGTGGAGAGGGTAGAGGCGGCACCGGCACCGACGGTGGTGGAGGAACCAGCGTCAGCGGCAGTGTAACCGCCTAGACCAGTAGCAGCGGCCGAGGAAACAGTAGAAGCACCGGCACCAACGACACCAGTGGAAGCACCAGGAGCAACGGTAGAGGCGGCACTGGCAACACCAGTGGAAGCACCAACAGCGACACTGGAAGCGGCACCGGAACCAGAGCCAACGACTGAGGTAGCAACAGAGGTAGCGGTAGCGGCCTCGTTGGTGTTAGTGCAGGGAACGGTGGTGGTTACGGTAACACCGTCAGTGACGTAGACAACGGTGCTGTAGG
>RHDR01000222.1:0-43334 GCA_009806295.1 Davidsoniella neocaledoniae
CCACCCCGACCTGACCACCCACAGCAGGTCCAAAGCCCGTCCAGTGCCATGGGCTCCTCATATTGGAACATATTCAACCGTGACGCTCGTCCCGAGCCTGCCACAACCGCCTCCTCCAGCATTGTTGCCACTGGAACCAGTGGAGGTGGAAGTGGAATGGGAATGGGAATGGGAAGCGGCCCTGCGACGTTTGCGTCTAGCGGTATCTCTGCTGGCGTAAACGCCTTATCGGCAGCCGCTGCTTCTGTAGCCGCCGTAGCTGCTAGCCAGACCACCAGTGCCAACCAGAGCGACGACGACAACAACCACAACAGCAACCACAACAACAACAACAACAGCGGAGCGGCAGTCAATGCTATTCGCAAAGCTGCCGGCAGTGCCGCACCGCCAGTTCCGCCCAAGAAGCCCCGTCGAACTCGGCGTCTTAGCCTGTGGTTGGCACGTAATGACAAAACTGATGACGAAGATACTCCCGTTTCGACGCCCGGGACTACGCCCGGCGTGGCTTCACCGCCTGCACATCAGCAGCAACACCAGGATAGCCAGCAAAGCCCCCAAAGCATCCAGGGCCAGATCGAAGCTCGTGCCGGCTGGGCGCCGTGGGCGTAGCTCGGTACAAGCTGCTAATCAGGAACGTCACCCTAGTATCTGGGCCACTGCCACTCAGCGGCTCCGGTCGTGGGGATTACGGGTAAAAAGCCAAGTTCGGGCTAAGAAGTCGAGGTCGAGAGGTTGATCAAAATGAGTAAAGGTCTAAGGAAGACGAAAGCGGTGATATCAGACGAAGGCCTCTAAAAACGAAATATAGAAAAAAACAAAAAAGCTCTGAGATATGGGCTTTTGAGAATACGGATACTACGGTCTTGATGGGGTGGCACTGCTTGTTTTCACATAGTGGCATCTCTGGGCTGCACAAGCGGGCAGCAGAGGGACTCACATGCCACTAGTTGTTATTAGAGGCGAGGAGTTGAGCACAGAGGGGATATTTGCTGGTTCGAGTTCGAAGTTAACAAAAGAACCCCTTTGTAAGCACTGTTTTATGGCTTTCTGACTGTTGTTGTTGCTATCTTGTTTCTTTCTTTCGTTCTTTGGTGCTGTCGAAATTGCCGTGGTCCTACGCCTTTAACTATTTCCTATGTTTCTTTGATAGTCTTTTTTTTCTGTTTTGTTTTTGTTCCTTGTTTTACTGCTACTTGTTCATTCTTTCTTCTGCGTCCTGTTATTGTTTTGTACTTGTTTTTTTTTGATATTGTCTTTTTTTTCTTCTCTTTCTCTTTTATGCTCCCCAAGATTGATATGCTGTTAGATAAATCACGAACCCTCTCTAATAATGAATAACATGATTCTGATATAACTGTGGGATAGACCAACCTGCATCTCGTGAGCATAACTGGGCAATATGAAAAGCCTAGATTTCTTTTCTACATAACTAGTGTACATACATACATGTACACTAACAACTATGTCGTGGGGGCACCAATATCACGGCCTTTGAAATTACCGATAGTAATAACGCCCGAGCACACGGAGCTACCCCACGCTCGCTTTGTCTAGCCTTGTAGCATGTACATATGTATGTACATGCTAATGCACAATGCACAGCGGAGAAGAGAAAAAAAAGAAAACAGAAACACAGTAACAAGATGCAGCCAACTAGAAACGGTACGCTATAGCAAGGCCTGATATGTAGATAGCACGGCCTAGTTACATGTACACCGACTTGACAACGCCCTTCTTTTGCGCAAAGACTATTGCTTGTTTGCTTCCATTTTTTCTTTCTTTCGTTCTTGCTCGGCAGCCGGATAATTTGGTCCTCACACCGGTGACCGGGCCACCATATGCTATCTGCACCGCTATCCAACCTTGGCTAAGAATGATCTATATATATGTGTACATATGTATGTACATATTATACGGCAGATATGATAGAAGTCGTGGAAGCTCTGGAGGTTTCGTCGGCAAAAGGCGCTGCCACTTGGATTTGTTTACCTATTTGCGTTGTTTTGGCCGGGCGATGTGAATATAGCCGCAGTACTACTGTTAGTAGTTAATGGCATATTAGCTTGTTACGAGTGTTTTATACAAGCAACATGATACTACTTTAGAAGTACGCACAGTAGTATATGCACAAGCACTTATAAATACAAATATTGGTAACGATGTGCATATAACTACATGATATTTGTGCATAAATACACACATGTACACACGCATACAGAGATGTACAGATATATCTTCTCCATCTGCATCCACAGCCACCATAGCTGCTTAGCTGACCAAGCTAACAATGCTTATATACATACGGATACATACATATGCACCTGTATCTGCAGCATTATCTCTGCAGTTTCAGAGCCTAGCCAACATCAGTCACGGCTGATGAAATGATGAGACTCGGCGTCCATATTCCTTTCGCTCCTTTGTCCGTGGTCTATCTGATCAGCATACAAAAGATTTGTATAGGGTGCATACGCACACACATAACCAGCACATCAACACGCATGGAAGGGCAAACAATAACCGAGCTAGTTTGTTGGCCTTATTAGCAACTGCCGGCCGTCGTTGTGACTTGATTTCTGTGTTGTAGCTGTAGATCGGAAGCAGAGCTCTTAGATACAATTCCTAGTACAAAGGAATCCAACAGGAGCAAATACAGCGGCCAAAGCTTGGCGTAGGCGCAGGCGCGGACTCAGATAGACGGCGTCTCGGGCGGCACCAGCCTTTTAGCCAAGGTCTTGAGATTGCTACTACAACTATATCTGTGTATCTGTATACATATTGTACACCTAGAAAGATAAAGTCTGCTCTGGGCGTTGCTTTGCTCCCTCTTCGTCTTGTAGATAGTCGGCATATCTTAATCTTAGCATCCGTAAAGAAAAGTCAATGCTTTTGCTTTTGCCTTGTTGCGGCTTTTTAACGGTCGTAAAACTGTTGCCTGTTGAAAAGCAAAATAAAAAGGCTTTACTTGGTGTGCTTTGCGCAAGAAATTCTCCGAATGGTCAATGATGTTGGATAACCCCCCCCCCCCCCCTGATATTGAGCAGTATCGCCTTTCTGGAAAAGACCACACACACCTTCTTTTTTTTTTGTTCTAGCTCGCCTTTTGACAGACAGTCGCGCTACGTGCGCTAAGCTGCTCAAAATTAAGGATTGATCATTATGGACTGGCGACATTTTAGAGAGGTAGCGTACATACATAGTGAATCTGAAAGACTTGAGTGGTGGGTGAGCTGGAGATGGCCATATATGTGGATTAGCGTATCATAGGCGATAGGCATAGCCTAGTCACTGCTCTGCAGAATAAAAAAAGAAGCGTCTTCATCTTCGTCTGCGAGTCTGGTGAATGGTGGCCGGACAAGTCCTCGTGTTTCGTATATCTGTTTGTGAATTTGTGAATTTCTAACACACTTGTAAGAATTAGTAAGGATAGGTGCTGCATGTATGCGCTGCCTTTGAGCTCAGTAAGTTAGTCAAAGTCTCTCCATTGTCTTGTCTTTTCTGGGGGGTAGCTTGGTTGATTTTCCCCATCTTCATAGAACAATTCATAGGCTGGGTTGACTCCATGATGAACCAGGATATGGATGCCCCCCCAAATTAAGATCCTTCTTCCATTCTTCTTTCAGAAGAGCCTTGGCCTATTCTCGGTTGTGATCCCCAACTATGCTGGTCCTGACTGTATCTCATCCTTCTTCCTAGTTTCTTTCTGTTGCTTTCTTTCTCTCCGTTGTACTTGACGGATTCGCCTGCGATTAACTACATACTATACATGTGTATCTGTATAATTTGCATGCTGGCTAAGATTCAATGCCTTGCTCCGCAATCATTAGCATTTAGTAATCAAGGGCTTCGCGTGTTAGGCGGGAATGCCGAAAGGTGCAATAATACTAGCATCAGTATCAACCACCTGATATATTTGCCGTGGTAGTCATAGTAGAGACTGTTGGAAATTTACTATCCATCTGTCCGCTTGCGACGAGGCTAAAACGTTATGCCCCGGGCTGTAATACGCCGATCATTGTAATTGTAGATCACCGAAGTTCGTTGACATTTGTAGCCTTATTTATGTGTGACTATCAAAGAGATGATCAAAGGTGGCTCATGTGAGCGAGCTTGCAACTAGATATTAGCAGAATGTAAATCGCTAGATTTTCAAAAATCCATGGCCTTGCTCAACCACAGGGGTCTTTGGCCTAGGATTCCATGATTGACTTCGATATGAGAGCCTCCTGCTTATGCTAAGTTCAGCTTTGTGTGAAGGCTGTTTAACCCCCTAGAAAAACAATCATGTAAGTTCATAGTTATACAACTATGTAGTTTTATATATATAATCATAGGCCGGTATATAGGGATCACCTGGCGAAATGAACCTACTGATATTTTCATACTTGGAGATAGAAGATATACAGTGATTGTTATATTGTGCTTAAACTCTCAGGTGTTTTTCTGGCATGGCGTATACATATACAACTATGCTTTTACGTATAACTTCAGGTGCCATTGAAGCATATACGGCTGCAACCTTACACGGTACCGGAAGAAGGTGATCTTTCCATTGCCGATGGTGAATGATATAAAAAAATAAAATAAAAAAAAAGGCCTAGGCTTACGGGGAAAAACCGTAATATCCAGAGAAAAAGCAAGTATTTCTGGCCGGTCAGAACTCTATTTAGCAACAATTGGAGAAGAACAAGGGACAGACGGGATAGTCAACGCACTTTACAAATCTTTTCTTTTGTTATTGGCGGTTCGGGTGCAGATAGATATGTATGATGCAAGGCCAGCAACGGAGTTAACGTAGTATGCAGCTAGGTGATTATCACCTTGTTCACACTGACAATAGAAAGTACAGCATAAGCAAAGAAAATGTTCGTAGTACAAAGCGATCAACGACTCTTTAAGCGATGGCTCTGCAAACTAAACTCAAGCATTTAATTCCTCATTTTACACTCTCGTAACCCGATGAAATATGATATCTTGTGTTTTCTCAGCCATGGTATAAAGCCACTCTTTAATATTATCACCCTGGGGTAAGGAGCAAGGCTCTCGAAAAAGGCACAGTTCCGAGCGGGAGAGACGGTTATGAGGCAAACATTCTAGGTAGCTGCAAGACGAACAGTTTGCACTGGACAGAGGGTAAAAATAGAGAAAGTGAGCGAGCGCTGCTGATCATACAAATGTGGCATTGCTACCATCACTTATAGTAGAAAGTTGTTGCCAAGATATTCCTTGAGCGTAATCGGCTATGCATTATTTTCTCGCAGATGTTGGTTCTTCTTCTTATAATATCAGTGTTAGTAGCTATACATAAGTATCATGAAGGCTAGAGCGTTCTCTCGATCATACAACTAGTTGTGCTAGTGTGATATACAACATGCATACATGTAGTACTCGCTGATAGATAAGTACGTACCTTCGTCCCGCTAGACTTTGCGAACAGACATTTGTCGAAGCGAAGTACAAATATGGCATAAGTACATATAAGGGCCAGACAGATCTATGTACATACATACATACATGTATACGAGTGCCCGTATATTGTTTTGTGATATATGACACGCACTGTAGACTAGATTCAGTAGCGAGGTGCATCGTAGTTGTATACATGTATGATATGTAATATGTGCTTTCACATAGTACAGCGCAATATTCTCATATGTACAACTGTATTGTAACATGAGTTTTGGCAAGCAATTATCTTGTAACCGATGCCACTCTAAGAGGTCCGGCCTTGTAGGCGAAGTAGTATCGTGTTCTTCCAGCAAGATCCCTGCCTCTTAAAGCGGTTTGATAATGGCTCTGCCAGACTAACTCATCCTGTTCCCTCGGGCTAGGACAAGGTGCACTTGGCCAGTTGAGGACAGAATTTCCAGAGGTTCTAGTCAAGCAGCGAGGTAATGAATCAACAAACAATAGTATAGAAAAAAATGTGCACTAGTTAGCCGTAGTTGTAGTTGTGCTTTTATTAGCGTTTGTGCCGCAGTTGGAACAGAGAAAGGAAAGCCTCAGAGGTTGTTATTTCCTTGACCTTTTACTTAGTATTGTTTTATGTAATTTTGTCTGTAGCAAGGCTGATAAAATTTCGGAATCTTCAGTTCAGATCCCTTTTAATGTTCCTTCTTTTTTGTCTGACTGCCCTTGACCATCACCATTCTTGCTATTTTTCTTGTTCTTTCTTTGTTATTTTGATATCCCTCCTGAGGCTTTCTCCCTTTCTTTCCATCTGACTAAGCATCGTTCAATCTATATTTCTCTGTCTAACAAGCTCATCCCTATCTGCCCATAATAACATCACCAACTCTTAACCTCACTTCTATTACCACTCTACTCTCTACTTTTTACTCTTTATTAGGCTAATCCGGGTGTGTTCTATCAGCAATTTCAATTCCGCTGCTGCTTTGCCCCGCGCCGCTCCTTCGTAAATTGCCTCTAGTCAGGATTAGGATAGGATCCCCTATAGAGGTCTCCTAGCCAATATATCAACTCGATAGCTGCATTTATTCTATAACAATTACTTGCATTCTCTCTTGTCCTTTTGCTTCCCTTTTATCGGGCCAGCTTCTCTTCTCTTCTCTTCTCATTCAACCACTGCTTACTGCGGTTGATCGCTTTCACACCCGAGTTCACGAACCAACAAGATAAGCATAGGTCTTGGTATTTCTGAATCACTTACTATCGTTTGTCCGTCATACATACTGTGGCTGTCTATCTTCGAGGGATTTTGCCCATTCTGGTGCGCCCTGGTATCTAGTCTAGCGTTGACTACTTCAATAGAATAAATTCGACAGAAAAAAAAAGGAATAATTTCCATCGATCACTACCGAACGCATCACATTCACATACATATAAACGACTACAACTAAATTCACATACAACCGAAATTCAAAACCTGGAACACAAAAAAGCACACTCACAACCCCAGAGTTGAATATCGATCTCCAACTACCTTGCTGGAAACGGAAGCTCCAACCTTCAACTACAAATAATTGTCACATCAATATCTTCTTTCATCAAGCGCCGACCAAACTCGAGGAAGCTCTTCTGCTTACTTTGCTACAACACTTTGTTATATATCTGCGATGACAGTCTAGTCACTGTCACCAATTTGCCAATTATCCCGGTATCACTTCAGATTTCCTATACACATATCTTGGACCCCCCACCGATACAAGCAAGAGTGGTTCAACCAACATACAACCAGTCTTATTCTTCCTATCTCTTGGTCCGAATATTGTTTATTTTCGTTCATTCCCGTCTTTATTGATCGACAACCTCTTATTTTGCACTATACAACTATATATACTTGTGCTCAATTTCAGCCTGTTTCTATTCGCCACCGTTAGACACGCATCGCGATTTATACGGCCAACCAAGCACTATAACAACTTGTGATTCGCAACATACCTATTTATGCACTAATCAGCTCATATTATTTTTTACATACCTCCACCACCATGGATTCATCCTCATCACACTCCACCGCTCAGCCAACGAAGCCTTCCTCTCCCACTAATTCCGACCCTAATTCTGGTTCCCGTGCCCAGCGTCTTATGCGCCTACCTCTGTTTCAACGAATCTCCCAGAATGGCGAGAACAGCTCTACATCACCCATATTAGCAACTTCCCCTAATTCTTCTACCGTACAGAGGTCTAAACAAGACACACAGCCATCTGCGCGGCCACGACGACGCTCTAGCCTGCCGCTGCCTCATGGGCATGGGCATCACTCCCAGTCCAGCCCTCACTCTTTAGACGGAGAAGATCACATGGAAGTCCCATCAACTAGCCATTCAGATCCAGCCGCAGACGGCAGTGGCTGTGGGCGTGAAGGCGACCGCGAATCTCACCTCTATCACCTAGACGAGGGTCTTCATGAAGAAGAGTTCTTGTCGATGGCCAGTACCTCTATCAAAACGAATGTCCAAGAATATATCTTTGAAAATGGCAGACGATATCATTGTTTCAAAGAAGGAAGCTACAATTTCCCCAACGATGCCGAGGAGCAAGAAAACGAGCAAATACGGCATGCGCTTGTGACCATGCTCTTCGAAGATCAGCTTCACTTTGCTCCCATCGACGATCAACCACAGCGCATCTTAGATCTGGGCACTGGAACCGGCCAATGGGCCATTGATGGTAAATACCAAGCAGTCCGATAGTATCACTCCATGTGCAACATAAACTCTAACGCCTTGTTCTTATTCTCTAGTGGCCGACCAATATCCAAGTGCTATGGTCAAGGGAATAGATCTCAGTCCTATTCAACCAAATTGGGTTCCACCAAATGTCCGGTTTATGGTTGATGATATGGAAAGTTCGTGGATGTACTCTCAGCCATTTGACCTCATCCATGCGCGCCACGCAGCTCTCGCTGTGCGGAACTGGCCACGAGTGATTCAGAACTCGTTTTTAAACCTCAAGCCTGGAGGCTGGCTTGAACTCCAAGAGCTTGATTATGTGCCATACTCTTTGAATAGATCCCGGCCTCTTTCTAACACACCAATCGGCCAGTATTGGCGGTTGGTCCGTGATGGCCTCACCGAACTTGGCGTGGCCGTGAACACAGTATCAGGCGGTCGACTTGCATCACAGCTGACTGCTACTGGGTTCCAAAATGTCACGGAAAGAATCTTCCATATTCCCATTGGCGCTTGGTCAAATGAAGAGGGGCTTCTGTGGCGGAGTTTATTTCTGGAATCAGTCCAAGCAACAGCGTTGGGTCCATTGACTAGAGGTCTTGGCTGGACTAGAGAACAAGTTGAAATATTCTTGGTGCAAGTCCGGCAATGCTTGATGGACGATGATCTAAAGCTTGGAATGACGATGCATGTTGTGTACGGCCAAAGACCAGAGCGTGACGATACTATCCGGTAATGATCAATTTAACTAGGTACATAAGATAAGAGGTCTTTATTCCACCTTTTTATAATTACCATGTGCTCGTTTCATTCTTGCTTCATTTTTGTTGTTCATTGACGCGGATTCTCTTTTTATATATATGGAATGCATAGGATTAGGGGTACATCATATTTTTGCTTTTTATTCATCTACGGCAATACACTTGTCTGGCTTGATATATTCCAATAATCTTTTTTTCTACAATCAAGGACCACGATGGTTGGACATAGCTTACATAATCGAAAACAAACATCCTAATATATTATTACTCTATGACTTCAACTACAGAAATATCTCATAGCTTTTCTACTTTTCAACGTCTCCTATATTAAGATCAAGTGGGCCATGAAAGCACCCACAACTACAGTTACAGATACAATAACGTTTTCGTTGGATACAGAAACATCTGGCACCGTCGAGATCAAAGCTAAAACAGACGCCACGATAGTTCCGCTTGCCGATGAAGCCGATGCAGCACCGCTGATATGGGGTGCATGTGGAATAGACGAAACGGTACTGATAGCTGTAGGTCCAGCAGTCTGGTAGCTATAACTACTGTCATCATTATGGTGGTGATGGCTACTGCCAGTGCTTGAAGATATCAACGGTATGGGCATATGTGTCTTGATCGAGATCGTCTCAGAGGCAATAGTGGTAGAGGGCGAGCCAGTCGTCGGTACGTTGACAAGGAGATGTTGGTGGGGAATATCACCATGGCGCTTCTCCAAAGAGTTCTACACAGCCGTGTTTTCCGTGACATCGTCTTCAGCATCACTCGATGTGGTGTTAGCACAAATATGGTCTACCGAGCCACGCTTGATCAAAGTCAAACTATCACCAACGCCAGCACCATCACCACGGATGAATTCCCACGTCACCACACTAGCATTATGTACCGTCATCTTGCTGAACCCGAAATGCGTGGTATCGAGCACTTGAGTGTACGCCTTGATCGGCTCGTCATCACCGCGTGTGCTGTGGCTCTCGATATTACCGGCCATACCGTTAATAATGTGCGTCATGGATACGCCCGGGTTAGTCAGATACGTGTTGTTTGAGATGACCGAGCTGTTATCGATCGAGCTGTTGCCCATAGGTAGCAATCGCTCGTACCAATGGATATGACCGGCAAAATACGCGTCTACACCGGCATTTAGTAGGATCCCTTCGAAGGCATCTTGTACGTCACTTAGATACCCCGCCGTCTCGGTCGAGTACATGGGCCGATGGCTCATAGCAAAGATCCAGGGCGTCTTAGTACGGTCGACTTTGGCTAGGTCGGCCTGAAGCCATTGGATCTGCTGGTAGGCGCTGTTCTTGGTATAGGCGTTGTTGTCGATGGTGCCGAAGGGTCCGCTGTCGGTTAGGTAGGTCTTGTTGCGCGCAGGCGTTCCGGCCTTGCCACCGTTTTCGCGGATGAATGGCCATTCGGGACTATAGGCATAGTCGGTCTCGCCGTCTAGGGATATGAAATGGGCTAGTCCGTAGTTGAAGCTGTACCACATGCTACCGACACCGTTCGACTCGGTGCCGGGCATCCGGAACCGGTTTTGGTAAGCGGTGAAGTTACTGTGTAGGTCGTCAGTCTTACGTTCTTATTCATACTAATCATCACTGTGTATTTGGGGTTTATAAGTATTTACCGTTGTGATGGTGGGCAACTGAAATAGTTCATCGTGTCTTTGGCGGCGGTTGAGTTCGGCTCATTGTTTTCCAGATACGCCGTCAGTTCATTCAGCGTGCCATCAAACTCAGCACATGCAGCCTCATGGTTTCCAGGCATCGTCATATACGGGATCTTCAGACTGATAGGGTTCATCCACTGCTGCCATAGATCCCAGTTACTCTCGTACAGCACGGCCATATCACCGCCCCGCGGTGATCCCTGAGTAGGAACCTCGCCAGCCGGTAATGGCGTGTCGTAGTCTTCGGGGTAGTCCCCCTCGGGCAAGGATGAGCTCGTGCCGTTGTAGCACACGGGCCAGCTATCGTCGCATGGCAGAATACCCGAGTACCAGTCATCGGCATATGAGATGTCTCCGCCATGCCAGGCGAAGACGGCGCCGTTGTCGACTACCGACTTGAGCTGCGCGTAGGTTCCTTGGGCATTAGTGTAACCCATGTCGTTCAGGACGGCGATGGAGAAGCTCTTGTCAGAGCCAGGCGCTAGAGCTGTGTTGAAGCTTAAGACGTCAGAGGCTGTGGTTCCATTGGCAGCTTGGATCTGGTAATAATACGTTGTGCCATCGTCCAGTCCAAAGATCTGCACATTATGGAAGAACTGAGAACACTGAGTGATAGCCGAGATCTCGCCACACGAAGGCGTGCGGTCGTACCTATCTCAGGGTATTAGTCTACAGTTGGTGATATACGGTACAAATAGCAAATACTCACGTAACAGTGCTTCCGGTTACAGTGTTGCTAAGATCTTCAGCAGACGTTCCCCATAGCACCGTCGGCTTCTCGCCTAGCCCAAACGGCGTCTGGAAGTGAACATTCATGCCATTAGGCACAAACGACAACGCAACTACATTGATGTTATTCGAAGGGTTAGCAGACGCCGGTGTGACAGCCGGAGCTTCCACTAGACGCTGGTAACCCTTGCCGTTGCCATTAATAGTGTTATCGACCCAGTCGCCGATCGGAACCTTGGGGCCCGTATAAGGGTATGTGGTGTCGACGGTGCGTTTGCCGCTATTTTCAGAAACCCGCGGAGTTGCAGCGGCCGATACGACTGATGCTGCTGATGCTAGAACGCCGATAACGACAGCTGGGCGAGAGATAGAAACGACCATTGTGAGGTCGAGCTGTGTTCCTATTCTCAGAAGTCCGTGCTAGGAGGAAAGAATAATATAGCGGCACCACGCTCTAGGGATATGCAGTTTAAATGTAAACGCTCCGTTCACCCTACTGAACAACAAGGAAGAAACAACAGTCTGTGTAGTCCTGGTATATGCTCTTTATATATGTATGCGAACGGTGTAGTTCACATTGCCACTGTCTATCTAGCTCTCTATCTAGCTCTGAGATTACAAAAGATCCGTCTTGCCACATGCCTATCAGTCAATATACATAACTCACAGTACCATTCTCTCTTTTTTTGTTTGCGTAGCCTTCTCCGTCCAGCGGATCAGAGTCGCACTCTAAAGCCTATCAGGAATTATAACCATGGATTTTAGCCCTTGCATGTCATACTCTAAATGTAAGCATTGTTACTTTAGGTACATTATAGCCTGCTGAGAAGGAAAAAAAGTTAGTTAGAGTTACTCTACCCAGATTCATCGTAGCTAATGCTCAACATCTGGCTTCTGATTTGTCAGGTACTTTGTTGTTGCTAGTAGAACGGCCTTTGCTAGCTTCCAAGTCAGGCCATGGAAACTTCATGACTGGACAAGGGAACATTACGTGTTGTCTGTGCGCTCTACTCTATCGAGTTCTTTCTCTTTCTCTTTCTCTTTTTCCATTAACTAAAGAGAAATATGTTACTAATGTCTTATACAATATAGGCCATAACTTACAGATATATAGCCACATGCTGTCTCTCGCGTTGCTGTTTGGCTGTACTTTTGTGAGAGTCCTTTTGTAGTGCCTATTCATAAATCTCAGCACAATAATGCATACTTACATGTATATGTATATCCAGAAACTAAACTAGATCAAAGACCTTCCTGGACGGGAAACTAGGTCGCAGATCCGAGATAGCCCATGATGCCTATATCTATATACAAGGAGGGCTTTTTTCTTTTCTCCTTTCGTTCTTCAAAAAGCTTATCTTTCATCAAGCTTTTTTTCCTCCTGTCATATATCGTCATGTTGCAGGCAATACATATAGGACTTATATGCATCGGTTCAGGGGGTTCTTTGATGCACCTGACCTATTTGGGAAGGTTGGCCACTATGGTTAGCTCCGATTTGATGTCTTTGATCCTGTATAGCAAAAGTATCTTTCTCCTATAAGATACAGAATTTGTCTATCCAAAGATAACTAGCTCCAATCTTTTGGCAAAGGTCCATGGCCTGGTGCGGACGAGCTGGAACTAGACTGGATCTCAGATAGTCTTTTGAGAATATATTGTCCTTAGTCTCGGGAGTCAACTGTAGTAAAGAGCCAGAGACGTAAGATTCCCTGACATAACTCAGAGCAATATATGAAATGGATGAATTGTCTCTTGTTTCTTGAATTACAACACACTTTCGCTTAAGGTTAATGAGTCGGAAATCTCAAGGGAGCAGTGCTATGATGTGATCCCATGTGAGATACTTTCTTAACTTACATTACACATAGTGTAAATTTAACTTACTCGTATCCAGAACATTGCTGCATTTACATGATTTGAGCCAGTCGGAAATCAAACTTGAATCAAATCGTGGCTTTGCATACTTTTCAATGGAAACTAATCGTAGTGTTCCTTCGTCTGAAAATGTTGCCTTGAAATAAGCAATATGATCCCTTAAGCACCCCGAACCTTGGATGATGAATTCAGAAATCCAATGTTTCAACCCCAACTAGCTACTATTTGCCTTATAGAAACAGGACCCAATGTCCCGCCAGTTATTTTCGAGAAGAATTAATAATATCTATTACTTCTTGTATATCTCTTTTAGATCGATTGGCTCTCCTCACCCAAAGTTCGGGGTATAGTCTTTTACTATCAAAGCCTCTGACATTAAAAGTGTCACTGTCCAGATCACTCCGCAGTTCTTGCAGAGAAGGTGTAGCTTCTGTAGTAGACGGTTCAAAACCGTTCAATATTTCGTTTAGATTTATTCCTAGAATACGATAAGTAGCACTCTCTAAAAACTTACATCCACAGCAAGGAGAGGCTTGTAATTCATCTATATCATACTTGAGTTGAAAAAAGGTGCTCTCCGCAGGACTACTGTGCTCATTCGGTAGGAAAAGTTGTGAACGGCCATAAACATTGTTGTCCAGTAGCCAAAGCGAGCATCAAAAGCATAGTTCTGCAGACTTGTACACCTTGTTGGAGTCTTCATTCGGCGAGAAAGCTCCACCGATAGTCGACATTCTTTTGTGAAATAATAAGGGTTGTTGTTTTCATGGGAAGATCTATATATGTACATATTGTAGTAAACCTTAGTCTAGAAACATAGGGTTATGTTGGATTATACTAGGGTTTGTCATATAGACACCCTACTCCCCGCATAATTTAGAACACACCCTAAAATGCCCCGCAAAAAAGGCATTAATCAAGATATCTTGACGTAGCTTCGTAGACGACCAAACCAGTCACGATACTACTAGGATGAAGATTTTGGAATTCTTTGTATATCTTTGAATATTAGCCTCTTATCTCAGCATCGTGTCTTTTCCTCTTGGCAGCTGATCAAACAATTTAATCACAATGAAGCAGCGATTCTCATCGCTCGACGTGAAGGCAAGTCTTGTATCGAGTGTTGCGTACCAATACAATCGCTGACTGACAAACCCTTCTCGCTAATCAGGTCATCGCCCACGAACTAAACGAGGCCCTTGCATCGCTTCGTGTATCGAACATCTACGATCTATCATCCAAGATCTTTCTCTTCAAGCTTGCCAAACCTGATAACAAGAAGCAGCTCGTCATCGACACTGGTTTTCGATGCCACGTGACTGAGTTTGCGCGTACCACAGCCCACGAGCCATCCGCCTTTGTAGCACGACTACGGAAGTTCCTTAAAACTCGGAGAGTGACTTCAGTGGCCCAGGTCGGCACTGACCGTGTGTTGGAGTTTCAGTTCAGTGATGGCCAATATCGCATGTTCTTGGAGTTTTTTGCTGTAAGTATCCTGGATAGATCAGATATGCTTGGAGTTGTAAATACTAATATGGAACTTTAGAGTGGAAACATCATTCTTACTGATGCTGACCTGAAGATTCTCGCTTTACAACGAAATGTCACTGAAGGTGAAGGCCAAGAGCCACAGCGTATTGGCCTATCATATCGTCTCGACAACAGACAGAACTTCGCCGGCACGCCAGAATTGACACCGGCTCGTGTCAAGATGGCTCTCGAAATAGCCGTCACTAAGGCGTCAGCAACTTCAAACAAATCTGCAGCTGCAAAGAAAAAGACAAAGCCTGGTGACGATCTTCGTAAAGGTCTTGCTGTATCTCTTCCAGAACTTCCGCCTATGTTGGTTGAACATGCCTTGGCTGAGGCAAAGTTCAATGTTGAGCATTCATTACCAGATATTATCGCGGATGAAGCTATTCTTGGGGAGCTTCATGCTGCGCTTGTCTCAGCCCTAGACCTGGTTTCTGAGATCACTTCAGCCCAATCAGCCAGTGGATATATCATTGCAAAGAAACAAGTCCACAAGATTGAGTCTTTAGAAGTTGATGGTGAAACAATCGTCAAAGAGGTGCTCCTATACGACGACTTTCATCCTTTCCTCCCCCACAAATTCGCCAACAATGAATCGGTACAAATCATCAAAATCGATGGCTTCAATAAGACAGTTGACGACTTTTTCTCCTCCATCGAAGGCCAGAAGCTGGAGTCTCGCTTGAATGAACGTGAAGTCAACGCGAAACGCAAGCTCGAAGCGGCACGACAAGATCAAACTAAGCGTATCGAAGGCCTCCAAAGTATCGCAACTCTGAACCTACGAAAAGCAGCGGCCATCGAGGCCAATCTTGAACGTGTCCAAGAAGCTATCGATGCTGTCAACGATCTCTTAGACGAAGGAATGGATTGGGTAGATGCTGCAAAGCTTATTGAGCGTGAACAGAAGCGCAAGAACCCTGTCGCAGAAATCATCAAGCTGCCCTTGAAATTAGAGCAAAGTACAATCACTCTACTTCTAAGCGAAAGCAATGATGAGGATGAGAATGGTAGCGAAGACGGCTATGAGACGGCATCTTCTGTATCCGATAGCTCTGATGAAGAGCTCGACGAGAGCTCTGCTAAAGCTAAAGCTAAAGCCAAGGCAGCGAAAGAGAAAGAAAACAGAGCAGATAAGAGGTTACAAGTTGATGTTAGCTTAAAGATCAGCCCATGGAGTAATGCCCGGCAATATTACGGCCAGAAGCGCACAGCAACCGAGAAGCAACAAAAGACAGCAGAACAGTCAGTTATCGCTCTCAAGAACGCCGAGGAGAAGATCAAAGCCGACCTCAAACGTAATCTCAAGTTGGAAAAGCCAGTATTACACCAGATTCGTGTACCATTCTGGTTTGAAAAGTTTCTATGGTTCATCTCATCCGATGGCTACCTTGTTCTAGGAAGCAAGGACACCACTCAAGCTGATATGCTGTACAAGAAGCACCTCAAAAAGGGCGATATATGGGCTTCAGCGGATGTCAACAACGCTTGTGTTGTAATTATCAAGAACAACGCACCTGATGCCCCAATCCCCCCTTCTACCCTTTCACAGGCCGGAACACTAGCTGTTGCTTCGTCAGATGCATGGGAAAGTAAAGCTGGCTTTGGCGCGTGGTGGGTTTCTGCTGATGGTATCACCAAGAAATCAGCTGCTGGAGATTTCCTTCCACCTGGCCAGTTCTCGGTCACTACGACGAAGAACTTCCTACCACCCCCCCAGCTTTTGGTAGGCTTCGGTATCATGTTTAGAGTTAGCGAAGCCAGCGCTCAGGCGAATCATTCAACGAAACATCGCGTGTACACTCGCGTGAAGAAGGCCGATAGACCAGTAATCGAGGCTGAGGTGGAAGTCGGTGGTCAAGTTGAACAAGAAGCAGCACCTGTCTCTAACAACGAGAATGAAGACGACGAAGCAGATGAAGAACAGCCAGCTAAGAAGGTTAATCCGCTATCTTCATCTTCGACTGCTAAGATTGTTAACGAAGACACTAAGAAACAAACCGAAGAACTGACGCAAAAGGTGGAAGAAGCAACTATTGAGGAACCAGAAGCTGATGGCCAAGTTGAAGATAGTACATCAGCTATTGCGTCTGTTGCACCATCTACCTATGCTGCATCTACGATAGCCGGACCAGACAAAAAGGCCCCTCTTAAACGCGGTCAAAAATCCAAGCTCAAGAAGATTGCCACCAAGTATCGCCACCAAGACGAAGAAGATCGCGCAGCAGCAGCCGAACTTCTAGGAGCCACAGCCAGTCGTCAAAAGGCCGAGGCTGAACTTCGTGCCAAAGCCGAAGCGGCTGCGGCTGCAGAAGCTGCGAGAGCCCGTCGTCGGGCACAACACGAGAAACACCAGCGTGATGCAGCTGCACACGAAGCACGCCGTAAACGTGAACTCGGTGCCAGCCACGACGACGATGACGAGGATAAGACCGAGCAGGACTTTGCGGAAGCCCTAGAAAGTCTTGTCGGAACACCAGCGCCTGGCGACGAGATTCTGGAAGCTGTGCCGGTGGCAGCTCCTTGGTCAGCGCTCACCCGTACCAAGTACAAGGTGAAGCTGCAGCCAGGTGCAGTGAAGAAGGGTAAAGCAACCAAAGAGATTCTAGAGCGTTGGCGGAGCGCGTCTAATGCCAAAGCGCCCTGGATGACAAGTCTCAGGATACCGAACGAGTGTGGCCGCGGGAAGCCGAGCTGCTCAAAAGTCTAAAGGCAGAGGAAGTCATCAATGTTGTTCCGGTTAGTAAGGTGCGTGTGATGCTTTCAGGTGGCTTGGCTGGCAGTTCATCAGGTGGAGGAGGAGGTGGTGGTAAAGGCCAAGGAAAAGGAGGAAAGGGTAAGAAGAAGTAAGTAACGTGTAAGGTAACTATACATAAAGATATGACGTCTATTTCAAGAAAAAAAAAGGCAAGATCGATGTATTGGCCTGATATAAAATTAATATATATTCGCTATAGGGTATAGATAAAGACCGAGGTTGACAGAAAAAAAAGTATAAAGTAAATTATATGTATATTATTACGTAGCGCCTAAAAAGCCTCCAAAAATCAAGTATCACGGACATTTAATGGCCGTTAGTCAGAGCATGCTTAACATCCAAAGACTTGGAATTGGCACGATCCCTCATTTCACTAGCACGTGAAAGACTAGCTTGTCGTGCCCGACGATAACGTTGATATTCGCCATCACCACCAGCACCCGGACTAGTAAAGCTATCGAGGGCATCGTAAACGTGGGAGAAGACTTGGGCGTCTACATCATCAGCCCAGAGGAAATCCAAGTGCTCGTAGTGTGGTACTTCGGTCGCAATAGTCGTAGGTGGCAACTCACGTAACATAACGCGGATATCAACTAGAGAATCGGAGCCGCCATATACCAAGGCAATGGGCGTCTTGATATTGCGCGTCGGATACCGAGCAACACGTGAGAATTTGGATGCCACGACATCATCGTCGAACATCTGGAAGGTCTTGTTGCGAATGATCTGGAACCAGTGGACGACAGACTTGGTGCTAGTAAAGGAATACAGATGCGGATAAGCTGCGAGTTTCTGTGCTGGGGTTATGTTGCGTGTCTGCCAGTTGAACAAGAAACGCATACCAGAATCTACTAGGCGGACGAATATGGGCGGATATAGAATGCTCTGCCAAAGTGTAGCTGAGCCGAGGATCGAGCGGCGGCCAAAGAGTAGGAAGAGAACCTGTGGCGAGGCCTTTGCAAGCGCATCGACGATACCGTTCGATAGGCCGGCAGGAGACATGGCAGGCGCTAGAGCAATGAAGACGTTGATTTGCTTGTTGAGTTGCGGGTGGATAGACAGGGCCGCAAAGGCTTGCGCGGTGCCCTGTGAAAAGCCAATGTACGAGAGACTGGGCTGCGAAGTGACGCCGAGAACATAAGCGATGCTGTCGGGGATATCGTGGAAGGCGAACTCGTCGATGCTGAAGTTCCAGAAGTCGGCGTTGGCTGGTGACCGGTTGATGGCCTTCTTGGAGTATTTGTTGCCGCGATTGTTTCCAAGCCATACATCAAACCCACGTTCGACCAGCTGGAACACAAGTGAGCGGCGCGTGTCGGTTTGACAGACCCAGACTTCGCTGTTCATGAGTAGGCCATGGTGGAGGTAGATTACGCGCTTCTGGATACTGTCGGGACCATCGTTGACCAGGCGGTCTTTCTCGGACTTTTTCCAGGCAAGGCGATGTAGGCCTAGGAGGTAGCCGTCCTTAGTCTGTACAACATGCTCTTCGGCTTTGTAATCGTGGAGACGGCAAAGGTCGACAAAGTCGGTCGCATTACGAACGGCGGTGGGATGCAATGGCGTCGAAGACGAGTCGTGATCGGAGAGAACAAGGCGAGGGAACTCGGAGTCCGATGCTGAAGAAGAAGAGGAGGAAGAAGAAGAGGAGGAAGAAGAATTCAAGGTCGGCACAGCGTTGTAGCGCAAGAAGATCCGGCGCGATACGGCATAGAAGAATGACAGTAGCGAATTTGCTGTATATTGGTCGAGTTAGAACAGAGTTGGCCACTCAAGGGACTCGTCACTATGGTGCTGAAAGTTTGGTTCGATCACATGCAAATATGTGCCAAGCTTCAAAAATTAAGCCACAAAAAAGGAGGGATTAAATGGATATGGTTATACTAACGTAAAGCAAGCGTCAGAACGCGGATGAGCGATTCAAATCCGACAAGCGCAAACGAGGCCAGTAACGCGAAGTATTCGGTCCTATACGAAGCCAGATGATTATGTCAGCTAAAAGACGCCCTGTTTCTTTCATTATATCTATGTTGTCTTGATATAGTCGAGAGATAGACGGTGACTTACGGGTTCAACCGTCCCACGAAAGGAACTGCCATATCACTGGCGATTTGACGGTGTTCTTTGCGGGCTGAGACAAAGCTATGACAGTAGAAATAGACGTAAAAAACAAGAAAAGGGAATATAGTAAGGAATGTAGTAGTTGGAAAGACAAGATATTAAAAGAGAGACTAGAAGAAGATACAGGAAAAAAATAAGAAATGAAGAAATGAAGAACAAGAAGAAATCAGTTGAGAAAAGTCTCGGCGGCTCTCGAAGAATGAAGGCTTGTGAAAATGAGATTTGCTTGTTCCTTTGCTGGAAATAAGCTTGTGAACAAGGGTCGAAACGTAGCAGAACAGGCCCTTTTGTTTTTCTTTTCTTAGTTCTTTTCCAGTAAAGTTTGACGGGGTCTAAGCTTTATTTTGTATAATGTAAAAAGTAGTTAAAGTTGGCAAAAAGCATGGGGAAAGGGCTTGGTTCAAATATAAAGAATTGTATTGGCACGATATCGTCAAATTTACATCATGGTTTCTTGAATGAGGTAATCGTTCGGATTTTAAAAGAAGCTTTTTGTTGTTTTGATTATTGAGTAAAGGAAACACTCGAAAGCTCCAAGTGCGAATTCCGCCCCTTGACGTCAGTACATGATGATGGCAAGTGCCGCCAGCTGCCAGCGACTGATTTCATAACTTACATATGTATCTATGCTATATAACTGACAACAGGGCCGCGATAGAATAAATGGATCATTCAACAAGGCAGGATCCTCCCAGACATTGAAAGATGGGCTAGTAGGCAGGAAGCTCTGTCTTTCAGCACGATAGCTAGTCCAATAATTCTTAGAGCAGGGTCCTCTAGAGCAATATCTTCATCTAGCCAGTCCTATGGGTTGATATCTGCATTTATGAGCGGAGTAAGGAGAATGTGTGATTGATACATCGATGAGGGTGGCTCTAAGAGAGCAACATACTAGTGTTGTCTTACAAAAAGATCGAAGCGGCGTGTGATCCATGAAAGCGGTGACAATTTCATTGCAAACACAAAGATCTTGCCTCATATTGAATACCACGATGTATATTATCTGTAAATAGAAACACCGATACCAGGACAAGTTCTTAGAAGAAAAAGAGCAGAAGATACACGTACTCACGGAAATTCTCACTGCCTTGTGTGAAAACCTCTACTTATCTTACCCAAAAAAATCATCTATACTATCTGTCTCGACATAATCGTGAGCTGCCTTTTCAGTCTGTATCTCAAGTTAGCAGTATAAGCTTTGCTCCAATCCAAAAGAAATAATCTAGTTAACAGTTCATGACTAATCATCTAAAGCCAACAGAGGATATGCGTCTCCACTATTTCGAGAAATCAAGTAGTTATACGCTGTGTAAAGCTTTTTGCATCCGAGTTTGGTTGTAGTTTCTTACTGTGAATACTTTTAGCCGCGGTTTAGCCGTTCAACCTTCTAGGACAATACCGATGAAATCTCATGACAACTTACATGATAGCCATATTGAACTTAGTCTATGTACCACACCTAATTATTTCAAATCTAACACAAAATGCCAAATTCATGTAGAGAATTACGTAAGTTTTCAGCGTACTATTCCAAAGTATCAACTCTCCATCACACAAAACTAATCCATGCTGTCCATTTTTTGCTTGCGCTTCAACAGGCGACGCTCTCGCCGCCTGCCTCCAGCAATCCGACTGCGTCATGGTCCAACGAAACACGGCAGCCGCCTGTCTCCGCGAGCCTCTAGTCGACACTCTCCCGCCGGCCTGTCTCCAACTCAAGCGTGGGTTCGGCGAATGCCGCCGCGGTCTAGTCGATATGCGCAAGCGCTTCCGCGGAAACACCCCCGTCAGTTATCAGCATATGCAGGAAGCTGATCAAGGGAAAGGTTATCAGTTGTATGCCGGTGCCCCGGCTTTTGCTACGGGTGCTCGGGTTACCGATGGTAACGAGCCGGAGGAAAAGGATTGGCGTGATGTCGAAATCGAAAAGTATGCTGCGGAACAACGGAGGATGCAACAGGCCAAGGAGGCGGCTGATCAGGAAAAGCTAACCAAGAAATAAAGAGCTATCGACTTTTCTTCTCTTGATTAGTAAAGGAAAGGATATCGGCTCAGGCTATTTTCCACCATTCGGCCTCTTCGTTTAGATACTCTAGGCCAGAGTATCAGAGTTCAAGCTCAAGCTCATCATTGTTACGACACATTAATCAGCCAGTTGCTGATTGGTCAGACCTGTATTATTACCAGTTAATTGTTTAAATGTCACTATTATCATCTCTATTGGTTTACCCATTACACATGTGCGTATTGTTGGAAGTATCACAAAATAGATTTATTTATATATTTATTTATTTATCATTTTACGTCTTTATGTGGATTACGTGGATCCGACCTTTTTTTTGATGTATATGTCTATAAATTTATGATAAGCATAACGGTAGCAATGAATGGTAACCCTCTTCGGTAACCCTAACACGGCTTAACCTTCTCTCCTTAGTGACTATGTTTTTTGGTTTTTGTCTTCCACTCTATTCCTTATTTACCAGAGTCCTCCTTCAGGGAAACAATTTGGTTAAAAACGTACTTCTCCTTAGTAGAGTCCTTATCTAGTGCAAAGTACGCCACACGCATACCTTGGAAACGAACCGTCTCAGGCACAGGCTCAGCATTGTCATCTGTCTTCTTCTCACCCTCCGTTGCCGGCCAAGGAGCGCGCTTCTTGACCTCTTCAATGCCGGACTCAATCAGAGCATCGGGCCAGACAGTCTCACTATCGGGGTTGATATCGCTCAGGTAACCCTCCTTCAGGGTCATGGGATCATCACTCTTGAATAGCTGCTTGTACTGGCGAACCTCGGCAGGGTGAGCACCAGTGCCAACCCACTGGATGTAGGTCTTGGGCTTCTTTCCGTCACGGTCGAAAACGGCGCGAATCTCGGTGACCTTGCCAGAGGCCTCGTCCTTGGTGTAGGAAACAGCTTTGACGGGGAAGGGCAGTTGCAGAAGACCAACACTCTTGTTGGGTGCCAGGCGGAAGTAACCCTTGCTGTCTTCTTCACGGAAGTCACTGCGGTCAATGTACACGGTCTTGCTGATGACGACCTTGTGCGAGCCCATGGCGGGCACCTTGGGGGAGAAGGCCATATCAAGCTCAGTGTTCTCGTACTCGCCGATGTCCTCAATGACGAGTGGCACGGGGTCGAGAACCAGCATTAGACGAGGAACAGTGGTCTCAAGATACTTCCGAACGGCCTGTTCAAAGCGGGCGATCTGGATCACACTCTTGGCGGTGGTGACACCAAGCTCATTGATAAATGACAAGATGGCACCGGGAGGAATACCACGGCGGCGAATAGCAATCAAGGTGTATAGGCGCGGGTCATCCCAGCCGCGCACGTAGCCCTGCTCGACTAGCGTACGAAGGGCACGCTTGCTCATGACTGTACCGGCGACATTAAGTCTTCCATACTCACGCTGCATGGGCTCGTACACACCCAGTGACGTGTTGAGCCACTCGTAACTCTCGCGCGAGAGAACGAACTCGGTAGTGCAAAGAGAGTGAGTGATGTTCTCGAAGCTGTCACACAGGCAGTGAGTGAAGTCGTATGTGGGGTAGATTTTCCAGGCGTTGCCAGTGCGCACGTGGTGAGTCTGGTTCTTGGGGATACGGTAGGCGGCAAGATCCCACATTTGAGGGTTGTTGCTGGTAATATCTTGCTTCATGCGTAGGAAGGCGGTCTGGGGCGCGTACTTGCCATCGCGCATGTCACGGAACTTGGCTAGGTTGGTGGCCTTGTCGGTCTCAGCGTGTTCGCAGCGCGTACGCGGGATCTGGCCGTTTTCACCGCCACGCTGGATCTTGATAGAAGCAGCATCGCAGTGGCACACGTAGGCCTTGCCAATGTCAATCAGCTTCTCGGCGAGGTCGTATAGCTTCTGGAAGTTGTCACTAGAGTATGTGACACTGGAAGGCTTGAAACCTATGGGGTAACAGTGATTAGGACTAGTTTAGCATATAGGTATTGAGAAAGCCGTCTTACCTAGCCATGCGATGGTGTCTTCAATGGCAGTGAAGTACTTCTCCTCCTCGGCATCGGGGTTGGTATCGTCAAAGCTATGTAGTGGTTAGTGTGGGGATCTACATGATACTCAGTTTGTGTCACATGCTAGAATAACATACCGAAGAATCTAGAACGCGCATATTAGCATGATGTGACTCTTGTGACTTTGGTATAAGATAGCTTACAGTAGAACCGCCGTGGTAACGGGCAAAGCCAAAGTTGATAGCGATGGCCTTGGCGTGACCCAGGTGCAGGTAGCCGTTAGGCTCTGGGGGGGAAACGAGTCAACACAGGCTTCATAGGCCGGATATTGAAGACATCAGCCAGGAAGCCCTGCTTGAACATGGCATCGGGGTCCAGGGGAGTCTCGGCTTCGGTCTCCTTCTTGGAAGCTTTGGGTTTATCGGTCTCGGGCTTCTTCTCAGATTCAGCCTTGGCCTTGTGCTGGGCGGCGGCGGCCTTCTTGGCGCGCTTCTGGGCGCGCTTCTTCAGCTCGTTCTTAGACATCATCTCGCCGGTTTCTTCGTCCAGGAACAGCTTCGCAACAGCCGCAGTGGCTTCGGCCACGGCCGGATCGGCGGCGGGAACAGTAGCGTCAGACATGGCGGGTTCTTGTGCTTGGTTAGTGGTCTGTATATCGGCGTACTGGGAGAATAAAGACAAGAATGCGGTTGGTGATGGGCTTGGTATGCTCTGTATTCAATCGATATCAAAAGAGCTTAGCAGATCAGGCCTTCTCTAAGCAGACAAAACGGGGTCAAAGAAGTGGAGAAGGTAAAAGTCAGCCTATAAACAACAAAAAAGACGGAGACGTTAAACTGCGTTTTTGATAGTGTAAGAATAATGGGAATGTTTATTATGTCTTTATTCTCTTGTATAGCTTTCGTATTTTGTTTTCTCAAGTCCAGCCTCGCGATTTTGTAGCCTCAGGAGTTCGCTCTCTCTAGTGATGACAAACGCTTCGTTGCCTCAATTCTTTATCTCAAGTACGGCTTTTAGTCGCTTGTATCTCGAGCCGCAGTTTATCATGGCGGGGTGACTCACCCCTGTTCAGGCACTATAAGTCAGTCATCATATCTTAAAAGCCCAGCCAAATTAAATACACATAAATCTTCAGCATTCACCACCTTCATACCGTTGGAAGCTATACACTTATTTCGTCTCCGATAGCTTTCTACACATATATTTATCTGAAGATTCAAACTACATCTTTCTTAACCCATTTATGAGCATTCTGAAGAATGCTCCGTCTCCAACCCTAGATAGCCTTTTACGTCACATATCTACGAACCGCCGTTTTATGACTGATAGCGATAAGAAACGCTAACCCAGCCATGGCAATTCCAAAATGTAAGGGGTTGTGTTTTAGACAATTGACTTACTTTGGCATAGGCGATCACCATTCAGAATAATACGAGACGGTGGCGAACACCATCAATTTAATATGTAATCATCACAACTTTGACTGTATCTGAATCACAGATATTTATCACATAAAAAAAGCATACACTAAACATATAAATATCTGTATATCAAACAAATATACGGAAATATCAGTAATAGATCTTGCATCAAAATGAATTCTTTCAAGACATTGATATGCCAATTGTATTTTCTTGTGACAGATGTCGCGAAAATATCTAGACCTTATCAATCAGATTGTCTTCTTTTTTCTTAATTTCCGTCTGGTTACTTATACGATGATCTACGCCTTACTAAACAATGGAATAAGAAGGTCTGAAAGATTGATAACCCCCAAAACACGGTATCGGCTACTGTTGACATGATCATGATATTATCAGGCATTTGCTGCACGTAGTCTTCGGATTCTGACAGTAAGCCAAAAGCAGATCGTAGTTTTTGTCACCGTAACGTGGTGCTAAATGCCTGATTTTGCTGGTGATACAAGGCTATGGGATAGTCTGTAATTGAAGATGTCATAATACGTGATATACGAGTAGTAAGTCGACGACATGTCGTCAATTGATGTTGACTTTCATACATACTTAAGAGCTTTCCTCTGTAATATCTTAGGAATCAAGTTTGGCGCCAAGTAGCATCAAAGACGGACGAAATAAAGTCCATAAGCATAAGTCCGGGCGCCTAGAAAGCCCAATTTAACCATGTCAAAAGACAATAGTAAAGGAAAAATCCAGCACGCGACAGACTTCTTATTGTGGCTCATGCCCCAGGATGACCTAAGCTGATCAAGCCTAGGTGCTGATCGTCGCTTATGTTATGGACTGGAGAATGTCCATTTTCAAATATTGGATATTGGAGAAGGCGATAAGTTTAATCCAACCAAGCGTTATAAAGTTATATTGCTACTAGTCAAAAGTAGTTTCCTTCTCCTTGCTTTTTGTATGTATGTATATTCTTCGCTGTTACAGTAGTTAGAGAGGATGCATGGCTGTCCACGCAAGCCCAATTTCGATTTCACATAGCGAGGGTTTTGTAAACGGGGTTGGTAGGCTGTGGTGCTTGAGTGATTGATTAGAAGACAGACATGATACAAGGGGTTTGGTTGACTGGGTGTACTAATATACATATACTACACGAAATATATATGTATGTAGCTATCTGATACAGAACAAGATCTAGAAGTAGTACTATAAGAAGCTCATAACGAAAGGAAAGAGCGAGCGGACAATACAACCACCGATAGCCTTGTAGTGTTTACTCGTGCCACGCCTCACAATATATCTATCTATTGATGTAGTTCTGTCTGACAGAAGCAAGCTTCATGGCCAGAGGAAGATCCGAGCCGTTCAAAGCAGGATGAAGCAAGAGTCCAAAGTGTGAAGTCTGGGTTCGTGCGAGGCTCAAGTACAACTGAGGAACCATCGCTAGCCCTTACAGCTTATTATAGCCTAGTCTGGCGGGTTTGCTACAGAGGAACAGCAAGCTAGGGAACCACAACAACACATATAAAAGCGCTCCGGATTCTTAGCTCGTATCAATTTCGGATGTCTATCAATATATGTATATGTAAGGGCCGTATGTCTGTTGATAGCATTAAATGTATCGTTTGATATGCTAATCCCATCCTAGTTCTCACTTCTTTCTGAGGCTCTAGATACGAACATAGCAAGGAAAAAGAAGAGAAACGGCCTTTTCCATCAACACATTGTAACCCAACCTTCTAGAATTATGCCAAGATTTTTTCTACCACATGCTCTGGTTTTTTTCTTCATATTTTTTGTACGTTGTATTCTTTCTATGAGGCTAGCTAATGTACAACTAACCAACCCCCTTTTATGTTCTTGGAATAAAGAATATGGGACCCCGTATATTTGCAAGATAGCGTAGTAGTAAAAGATTTAATAACCTCAGGTCACATTATGATTTTTTTTGGGCTGGTGGACAATACGGGATATCAAGCACGCGACCCTATATATAAAATGAAGAAGAGTTTGATAATCAAAAAAACTTACCAAGAATGGAAGCATTTGCTGATATGAGAGTCTCAATGTTCGTAGTTAATTGCCAGTTATTTCCGAAAAAAAAACTCGACAATCTTGGAGACGCCACTTGCCAAGACCTTTTTGAGATAGGATGTAGCACGCATAAATTCATGTATGTAAATACATATATGTATACAATATAATACATACGTACATTCGGAAAAGCCCGCATGTTACAGAAATCGTGGCAGGTGGATGTGGCAGTCAAGAGATAACTAGAACTTTATTGAAGTGGAGTTTACACTAAACTACTAAGATGCTTGTTTCTCTCCCCAATACTTCTTGTATCTTTGTCGTTTGGCTCCAACGACCTGTGCTGAACATCCATGTTTAGGGCATTTTGAGTATCGAGTCTACTGCTCATTGTTCAGACTGTTCGAGGTCTGTTCCCAGAAGGATATGTTGGATTATATAACCACGGACCACTACACTTTCGGCCCCCCTCGTAAGTTGGCTGCTTTTAGTTTTTTGCTTTGATTTTACTTGAACCTTGCGCTTTTATAACTATATATTCATCCTTCCAGTAAATACTTGATATTATCTATATGATATGCCCCCTTCCTATTAGCTCCTTTGCTTGTTGGCATTTTTTATTCTTGATGTCCCCATCGCCATAATTAGGTCTTTCTTACTTTGTTATCTTGATATATACAGATATCTCGTCCTTAGTCCCCTGAACCAACTCAAACAGCATCTCGACTTGTTCTCAGACCTTGGACGTATTCCTAGGCCTGTTTCAAAGCCTGCCATCGCTACACTTCAGGGAACCAATCAGTTCCAAACTTGCCGGCCGCTTGTCCATTTATCCGTCCCATAACCAGCGCCAAACTTCCGTGGGCGTTCTTCTTCTTGTTGTCATTGTCATTAGTTTACGTTGACATCTCCTTGTTGCTACCCTTTCTTTGTCTTAGGCTGCCATTTTATTCTTCTTTTATTCCTCGCACACAACGGCCGAGCCCGAGTCATTTTTTATTTTTTGGTCTTAGGAAAGCAATTGTTTATACTCAAGAGTTTCAGACTCTAGATCCAAACATCTAAATATATATAAGAAGTACAGACTAAGAGTAGAAAAAGCCACAAGGAAGTCGCTCAATTTGGCAACAGCACCTAATACAGCAAAAACACGAACTAAGAACTGTAACTGCGGAGGCAGTTACCAATCCGCCGCTCTTGCCGTCTGGGTGGTGATATTACGTCTTGGCACTTGCCTTTAGTTGGCTGGCTTTTAATCCCCGGCCGTGGGTTGCCTACCTACTTATTGTTTATCAAGCATTATAATTCCAATCAGTTAATACCTTTTTTTTTTTTCTTTCTCTCTTCTTTGTCTCTCGATATTCATCCATTTTTTTCAGTTATCAATTTGGACTGCCATCTTGTCTGGCTACTATATCGCCCATTTCAACTTCGATTTTTCGGTGCTGAGGCTATATAGAAAACATCCAGGAAGCTCATTTTTAACCTTCATCCTGGTGACGTCTTATTTTTAACCAATTTATTGTTTTCTATTCTTCAGTTCTTTTTCGTTAGCTTCTTTATATCGAGACGCTAAACCTCGCTTCCATTATCTTTCCAAAATTCTTCCCTTTTATCTACCCTATCTGCTTTCATTAATACCGCCCCAAAGTAGGCTGTTCTAGCAGACCCTACCCTCTAAATCAGAATCTCAGAGCAACAAAACACTATGAAATCCCTTCAGTGTCTGCCGGTCGTCAACCGCCGCCGCCGTCGGGCTCTTTCCGGTGTGCTCGTGTTCACACTAGCCACTATGCTCTACACGACGAACCATCTCCTCAACAGCGCCATCACCACCGATATCTTCGTGCCTGAGATCGACAGTTCTCTGCCCGATGCCATTATCAACCCTGAATGGGATTCCCACGAGGGCCAGCCTAAGGCTGCTGACGACCCAGACGTCAACACCGGCGAATACAGCACTTCGCAGACGCCCATGCTGTACAATACTGCCCGTCGGCCTGTCTTCGTCGGTGCCGGCCAGACGCCGCTCCTACGCGAAATCGACCATGCCTTGATTCCCACCGTCGAGAACAAGCGCCGTATCTTGATCGTCGGCGACGTGCATGGCAACAAGCCTGCTCTAGACCGTCTGCTATCTTCTGCAAACTACCAGCCAACCTCAGATCACCTCGTGTTTCTGGGTAACCTGATTGGTCGTACTGGACCAGCCGAAAACAGTGCGGCACTGTTGGACTACGCTATGGCTCACGAAGCTACTCTGCTGCGTGGACCCATGGAGGACCGCGTGGTTCTAGCCACCTCTTCTTACCTCGCCAGTGTGCCATCGTCAAATCCGAACATCACACTGCAAGCGCCGGGCTCCGACGATCCGGATAGTCTAGAGCAGCAGCACTTTGCCCATGGCGACCATCTAGTCCGTAGCCTAGCGGCAGCATTATCGCCCGCTCACACAGAGTATCTCGGCAGTCTACCAGCTATTGCTCGCGTGCCCCTCGCTACTGGCAGCGATGCCAAAGGCGGCATTACTTCCACCCCAGCCTCGGCTGGTCTCGCTCTCGTCCACGGCGGCCTTGTTCCTGGCCTACCTCTGAACCAACAAGATCCAAACGTCGTCATGACTCTACGTGGCCTGCAATACCCGCGTGAAATTGCCCGCCAGGCGGACGCTATGCGTGCCATAGACCGTATCCGGGAAGAACTGGAGGCCATGGAACCCCCACGTACCTTTGGTCGTCGCACATACGACAAAATGGTGCGTGAAGAGTTCAATCGCCAGACCCGCCCTTCCGATCGTGACATGGTCATCGCTACCGACTTCCTCGAACACGACCTGTCAGATCATACCGAAGTATGGTCCGATATCTACAATGCACGAGTCGAAAAACAAACCTTTGACGAGCGTTACATGGTCGTCTACGGCCATAAATCTGGAAATGGCCTCGAAGATGGTAAATGGACAGTAAGTCTAGATATGGGCTGTGTCGAAGGCAAAAATCTCGGCTTGATGGCTGTTAGTATGACACAACATGGCCTAAAGCGAGAAATCAAAACGGTTAAGTGTGGTTGGTGGTAAAAAACACAATATTCTCACCACAACTACAAAGTGATTTCTTACTATCATATCTTCGTCCTTTTTTTTTGTTTCTGATTGTTTGTTGCTGAACTTATCTTGGGGAACATGCTTTCAATTCATCGGGAATTGAAAGTGGCGTTATTTACACTTGTTCTTTTTGTTTCTCTTATCATTCTGTCGTTTTTTTCATGCTTCTTATTATTGTTTTCATCATGACATGAATCTTTCTTCTTTTGTGTTCACAGCCAAAAGTCACCAAATCAAGTGGTACATCATGAACTTACACTATAGTATTCATATATTTATGTATATATCCATTTTGCTTATAACCAAATATCATAAACATAACATCTTTTATATTTCTTCACAAAGTTTTAATTTGGTATCTCGAAATTCATTATATTGTATGCATTTAGCTAATTTATTCTTGTTTTCGTCACACGGGTCATGACTTCCTCTCACCAGACTTCATAAAAGCCATCATTATTATTGGTTTTCACTTAGGAAAATAGAAAATATATCATCTTCCAAAAGTAAATTCAACAAGTAATTGACGCATTTAAGCGGACAGCTTAGCCTTGATCAGACTCTCGAGAGTGACACCGTCAGCGGCGAACTTGCTGATACCCTCACGCAGCTTCTCGACGGCCATCTGCTCCTCGTTGAAGTCGAAGCGGAACAGAGCCTCGTTGGAGATGTAAGACTTCTTCTCGATGTTGAGCGAAGCGGCAGCGGAGGCATCCAGCTTCTTTGGAACGGCAGCGGTGGAGTTCAGAAGCTCCTCCAGCAGAGAGGGGGCAATGGTCAGGTAGTCGCAACCAGCCAGCTCGGTGATCTCACCAATGTTGCGGAAAGAGGCACCCATGACAATGGTGCTGTAGCCGAACTTCTTGTAGTAGTCGAAGATATTCTTGACGGAGGCGACACCGGGATCCTCCTCCTTGCTGTATTCCTTCTTGTTGGCAGCCTTGAACCAGTCAAGAATACGGCCAACGAAGGGAGAAATCAGGAAAGCACCGGCCTCGGCGGCACCGACAGCCTGGACCAGAGAGAACATCAGAGTCAGGTTGCAGTTGATGCCGTGGTCGCGCTGCAGGATCTCAGCAGCCTTGATACCCTCCCAGGTGGAGGCCAGCTTGATCAGGACACGCTCCTTGTTGATGCCACGCTTCTCGTACAGCTGTATAACACGTATTAGCCAATCATAGCCCGCATTGTTTATCGACTGGAATAGACTGTCTTACAGAGATGATCTTCAGGGCCTTGTCGACGGAAGCCTTGACGTCGAAAGACAGACGGGCATCGACCTCGGTCGAGACCTTTCCGGGAATGATCTCCAGGATCTTAGAGCCGAACTCGACGAGCAGGTGATCCAGAGCGGACTCGACCTGAGTGGCAGCATCACCACCCTCGGCCTTGGCAGTGGCGACGGCGGCGTCGATGAGAGCCTCGTACTCGGGCTTCTTGGAAGCAGCCAGAATCAGCGAGGGGTTGGTGGTGGCATCCTGGGGCTTGTACTTGCCAATGGCTAGATATCATGTATGTGTGTTAGTTCTGAGCGGATCGTTGGGAGAAATGTTGTTTTGTTGTATGTCATTCGAGAAAAGTGTTGAGGAGATGTCTTTCTTTAGAGAGGGGAAACACTAACAGGCAAAATCACCTATGGAAGCAAGCATATATTAGTAAAAATATAATTGAGAAATGCGCATGTCACTAATTGAGGTTTGAAGACTTACCGGAATCACTGACAACGACCTATGTCAAACAAAAAAAAACCAGATAATTAATTAGCGATGTTGTCAGACTTTGTAGTGTGGGTGCTATGGTATAGATCCCGTTGGGTGTAGATCCCGTTGGGGAAGGAAAGCTTTCGCGCCTTGATCCGGAAGGAGTCATGAGGCTGCAGTTTGAAGGAAGCAAACAAGCAAGTAAGCTCTTGCAAGGACGCAGCCTTGCATTACACATTCGCCGGGCCGAGCCACATTGGTCGATGAAGCACAAGAAATGCGGTTCGCCTACCGCTCCGAAGCCGAGTTTAAATCAAGCTACTCCGTTGTCACTTTGTGTGCAGAGTACACAGTATCTTCCATGGTAGAGCAGGAGGCAACTCGGCAGCGCAATCGGAGATCATCGGTTTGGAGAGCGGCGGGGTAGCTTGTAAAGAGCAACAAACTGCTCCATCGAATAATGGCAATGCGGCCTCAGCCATGACGAGTAAAGACCGAAACTTCTTGTAGCAATTCCAAATCCGCAGCACTCCCAGCAGAACCCGCCATGAAGCTTCGGAAAGGCAAGCAAATATGCCCATAAAAAGGACAGCGTGGGGGGAGAAGATAACTTACAGTGCCGGAGGCCTTGAGCTGATCGAGAGAAGTAGACATAGTGGAAGATGTAGTAGACAGTTTGAAGATACTTTGTATTTTTGGATAATCAAACCCAAAAAGAAGAATAAATATAGATGATATGGGGAACAAAAAAAGAAAAGAGAGAAAGAGAAACTAGAAATTGCGGGAGGAGAAGCAAGATTTAAAGATTTAATAAGTAATACGCTTTTTTGAGGATCTGGCGGCGCGCCGGGGGAGCAGGAAGAAAAAGAAAGGCAACAAAACACATAAAAACGGTGCCTGTTTTACAGTGGCTCAAAGCACTCTACTTTTTTATTATACAGGTAGTTATTGATACTGTCATTTATTCAACTGGGTGGCTGATCGCGGCTTTTATTTTTTTACTTTTATTTTTTTTTTCGACAATTGTAGTCGAATTACCGATCTTTTAGCTAAGCTACGCAAGCTATTAGATATCGATTACCAATGATGAAGTCTTACCTATACAAGCTCTATTAACCGCTTTTTCCCCCACCATATGAAAATCCCCCCAAAAAAGCTCACAGCCAGAGAGGGCCGAACTAAAGCCAGCACGTGGCCGGTTTCATGCCGCTCTTCGCTCATAAGCTATAAAGACCGAAAGGACAGAGAGGCTGGGCAATGAGTACATCATTCGAGTTGGGGGTGCCTTTGGTTTCCTCTTCCGTCAAATCAATTTTTGAATAACTGCGTAAATACGGTATATCATGTTTTACTTTTTGTGTACAATAAATATACAGTACTATACAGTACGTTATAGTGGACTATATCTGGCGGGGTTTCTAGTCACTTCTGAGACGGCGGACTTGACTAAGACGCCACAGAACCATCTCCTTTAGTAAAGTCCGATCGGAAGCGAGTCGTTTCAATGGCTATAGCATTGAGGCGTATAATACTTGGTCTATGACGCAAAACAAGTAGCCTGTAGCATTGATTTTCACAAAGTTTATTACAAATATCTCAATGGAAATCACGATATTTTTTCCTTTGAGATTTTATCTCCATTAGTGAAATATGTTATCTATTATTTTCTTTCGTTTCCAGTTCATTGTCTTTATGAGGCTCTCAGCGTATGTAGTTGTAACTACTAATTGAAATGCCCCTCACTCAACCAAAACTATTTGTAGGAGAGCTAGTTATAGCACCCCTTGTAACAAGACAGGGCCCCTAAAGCAAAAAAATTGCATGTAATAGCATCCCCCGCCTTTTTATAGTCACAGAAGAATAGCACCCCTTCTACTTCTTCTACCGCCTTTGTTGAGCCGCAGGAATCACAATCCCGCGCATCAACTTTACTTTTGGACGAGAAAAGAAAGAAAAAGAACCTTGGGCCCTAATATAAAATCGTCGGCTAAAGCGTCACCTGCGTGTTTTGACTGAAAACAAAGGCGTCAGAGCTTCCTTCTTTTAGTGTCCTTCTTCGACCCCTCGACCCTCCCTCCCCTGCTTTACTAGTTTGTAGATGTATTAGTATAGTTGTATTCTTCCTTCTCCCATCCAAAAAGGTGTCCTTGGGTTCTTGGGGAGGTCACCTGCATCGGATCTCGGCTGGTCGGCCTCTGTTCGGATGCTACTCGCTCTTACAAATACAGATATATACAACTTGTTAAATACATACGTACATATACACTCACATTTGTCACTATAGTATGTCACTCAGTATTTTATACAATTGATCGCTTACGGAAATCATCTTTAATGTGCGTAATGTTTTCTATTGGTACAATGTCAAACGCCAAAATGGGTGTATATATGTAATAACAGCAATCACTATACTGATTCTGTAATGGATATCATGATATCATCAACAGTATGTAAAAAAAAAAAATAACACGAAAGAAATGTAAAGCCTTAAAAACTCAAACAAAAACAAAAATAAAGGACGAGAAGAGACTAGTTTAGTCTTCGGTGATATCACCGTATTCCCACATACCCCGACGGTCAGCCTTGGCCTGTGTCTCCGTTTCCCGAAGAGCCTTCAAGTAGGGCTCGTACGCCCGGTTACGCTCCCAAGCCTTAAGCTTGCGTGCCACCATAGCAAGACCCTCATCAACCAGAGCGCGGTTGAATGACTCGAATGGACCAGCACCAGGCTCGTATAGAGATACGTAATTCAGGCCTTCCTTAGCATCGATGTAGTCAAACAGAGCCACTAGCTTCTTGCCGTCAGTCTCTTCTAACAAGGCGTTGATAGTGTCACTGAGGTACTGAGACGCAGTTGGTAGCTGCACAAACGACAGCGAAGCATCAATAGCCTGTGGCCGCAACTTCTCCTTGGAGAACTGAGCATCAAGAGGGCGCAGCTTCGACCAAGCAATCTTTTCAGAGTTACCGTAGTCGATGTAAACAACGTCAGCAACCTTGGCAGTACGGTCGTTGGAGCGCACACGACCACGGTACCAACGCTGGTCGACGAACTTGGCGGCCACGAAGTCACCAACCTTGACCTCAGTCATAGGGCTGATGTTAGCACGGTTGAAAGTCTGAAAAGAAGACATCATAGACTCCAATGCCGAAGTGCCAGTGCCGACTTGTTGCAGCTTGAGCTTGCCGTTCTCGTCAACGTGGGTAACAAACACCTCACGGTAATCAGTCGACTTCTTGTCAGATACAGGCTCGACAGCAGATCCAGAGTTGGCACCAGCAACATCGGCATCCTCCTGCTCATCGTGGGAGGGGTCCCAGTCGAACCACATGCCTTTACGACCCTCCTTAGCCTTCTTCTCAGCAGCAAATAGCATAGTTGCGCTGCCGCTCTTTTCCGCGCTGTAAGCGTGGACAGTGGCAAGACCCTCCTCGACTAGAATTTTGGCGAAGCTCTCGCGGCCAACGTACATGTCACCGATGAATCCACCAATCTTGTCGATGTCGTAGATGTCGATTTCAACATCACGTTGGTTGCAGCGGTGGTTGGCCAAGTCCAAAGCCTCTTGGCCGAAAGGTTCGCCTCCCTCGCCGGTATTACGGGGAGCACGAGGAGCGCGGATACCACCCAGAACCATGGTGATCTTGGCGTTCTCGCGGGGAATCAAGACAGTAAACCGAGAACCAGCCTTGCAGAAATCGACAATGGCGGGAATCTTGCGTTGGCGTTGTAGAGTCGAGAGCTGAATCTTGGCCTTTTGCACCGATTCTGACATATCAGTGAACTGTGCGCCTTTGGGGGGCTTACCACTCCAGATACCCTTATTCGCCTCCTTAGCTGTCTCTTGCGCAGCCAGTAGCTCATCATAGTTGGGGGCACGGTCGGTATCGTCCGCACGATGTCTGATGACAGTAGCCCAACCATCCTCAACAAGGGCCAAGTTGATGTTCTTGGCCTTCTCAAAAATGGTGGCAACATCCCGCGATTCGAAACCATCAGTGGCTGCTTTGTGTCCGTTGATGACTACACGGACATGCTTGCCAATGAGCTTTTTGCGCAGGTACTCCTTGGCCTGATCTCTAAAGGGAGCTTCTGAAGACTCAGTAGTGCGAGGGGCGCGGATGCTCGTTAGGCTGATGCGCTTCTCGTCGTCGCCGGTCTTAGACCGAACGTATATGGTATCGGCGGACACAATCTTTGATACAATCATATCTGACGAGCTACCCTCACTGCTTTTAGCGACGTGGTTCTTGTGCAGATTTAGCTTGGCAGACTGGGCTTTCTTTTCCGCCGCACGCAGGGCAGCCATCTTTTCACCCAGAAGCGTAGAGTGGAAGTCGTTGCAGCGGGCAAGACCAGCTTCCAAAAGGAAGACAGAGATATCGCCACGAGGGTGAATGAGGCTAGCAATTAGCTGACCCTGTGTGCTAACACCGGCAATGTAGACCTTGACAGCGCGCTGGTGCAGGCGTTCCTCGGCAAACTTCTTCGCCTCATTGCCATACTCCTCCGCAGGCTGTATGCTACCATCACCCAGAGTGCGGTCGGTGCTAGGCGTGCGGATTCCAGCAATCAAGGTCATCACGTTGTAATGTTGAGACTCTGAGATGAGTAGTCTCAGCAGAACACGGTCGCCAGTGATTATACGCTCAACGATACCATCGACGGTCTGTCCCTTGTACTGAGTGATGAAATCGGAGCCGCCCAGATCATGCTGAGTATCGATATAGCCACCCTCGCTAGCCCAGAGACCTAGACCATCAAGGCGGGCCTTGTTTTCGAGGTCCCGAAGATTATCGAGACGGCTAAGTACTGACTCGTCGTCCTCCTTCCGGCCAGCATCTTCACGAACCTTGAGCCAGCCAGATTCGACAGCCTCCTCCGGCAGGATAGGGCCACTGGAGCCATCGTATTGCACGCTGCCGAAATCTCTTTTCAGAGCTGGCACGTTGTACAAGGGTGTACAGAAGACCTTCTTGCCCAAAATTCTCTCACGCAGGAACTCTCTTGAGTCAAAAGAGAAGTGCTCGTCGCCTTCACGGCGCATATGCGGAGCAGTGACGTAGGCAAGCGAGAAGGTGCGTTCTTGGTTGGGAGCGTTAGGGTTGCCGATGACAAGGGTGTCACCGGAGACAACGCTCTTGACAATGCCGAAGAAGGGTTTGGTGGCCATTGCAGAAGCTTGACTATAGGGAAGTGAGGTTCGAGGTACGGTTCTGTTAAGAAGAAAGTCACAGGTTAGCAATTGTTGGTACAAACAAGCTATAGCCTTAAGCAAGCGACTGATAGTTGCCAAGCGTTGTCCGTCATGATGATACCCCCAGCAGCTCTGCCTACAGCCAGGAGTAGTTTCCGGGGCTTTAAGACGAAGGCTGCCATTAGATTCCGAAGCATTGTGTGTAGATGATATAGATGCATTGTCATAGTACAAGCGATGGTATAGAGGAGAGAAGGTACAGGACCAATAGAGGCAGGAGGAGATCACTTACAAAGAAGAAGGGATGGTGAGGTGTGGTTCAAGGTGTTATTTTGGCTGAACCTATGGAGCACACAGGACGAGTATTTGCTTTGATAGCGGGGGACAAGAGAAAGGAAAAGAAAAAAAGAAAAAGAAACTGGATGCGCCCAGTGTTCTTTATGTGGGATGATGAATAAGTGTTCGGATTTTTTGTTCTCGGAGGGCTAATTGATGTCGAGACGTTCTTAAGTCGTTGGTTTAGAAAGAGAATCGAATCGTGGGAAAACACGTCGTGACAAGTAGGTGCAGTTACTAAATCCAGCCAGGCTGGAAACAGGAAACAGGAAACAGGCAGTTGGTCAAGGCGCTGAAGGGGGGGCAGAAAACTGGGCTCTTTGGCCTCATTAAACGAAAAGGACAGCGAGTGGATTTCTGGCACCAGCTTATCCAGGCCAGCTAATGGCAAATTCTCAGTAATGACAACAATAACGACAAATCAACAAGAAAAGTAAGCTCTGTAGTTTGTATTGTATACACAGTATGTTGCTTGGAACCCACATTGCGCACTTACCGCCTAGCTTTCCCCAGAATGTATCCACAAACCACGCCATCGACATCAAATATCAAGGGGGGCAGTAGCTTCTGCGGCAAATACAACAGTGTAGTTGTACATACATATAGAGTCGTGGTGATTATTAGCTTTTGTTAGCGACAGGTCCAGGCTTTGTGACAGCTGGCCTAGGTAAGGTCTAATTAACACTATAAGCTAAACTACCCAGATCAACTCGGCAGTTATAACAACTTGCATATTGAGAATTCTGGGATAATTCCCAACAACTATCCATTATACATATGCTATATACAGTGTGCTCATATAGGATTGCATGCATGAGATTTGGCCTGCTTCACTTGTTATCGTGTCATACAAGCGGGATTCACTGTGATTTTTTACTGGTTATTCATTAATGCTTGCTAAAAACTAACTACATTGACCAAAGCACAGTCATCTTGACTGTGCCGTACCACAGTAGCGAGGTCAGCTCACAAACAGAAGGTATTCATGATACATTTAGTTGGAGATACCAATGACACCTATTTCACACCGAGTTAGTAAAGCTATTCCTAGAAAGATATTCAATGCTCTTTGTTAAAACTTACCGCAAGCAGGGCGGGGACCAGCGTTGCCGGTCTTCAGGGACTCCTCGTTCTCGCCCTTGCCGAGATCGTCAGTGCCGCCGTGGACAACGATGGTGCGCTATATTCATGTTAGCTTGTGTATATCGATGGGGTATATCGTCGGATAGTCGAGAGAGGTTTTCTTACGCCCAGAACGCTGTGGGGGCCAATCAACTTGACGTGAGAGTCGGTGATGGTACCCTTGGCAACACCGTTGGCATCGGTCTCGATGTTACCCAGGTCACCAACGTGGCGAGCATCATCGGTGGGAGCACCGTGGGTCTTGCCGTGGGGGTTGACTAAGAGAGTAGAGTGTTAGTTTTCCGGTACAAAGCTCGGTTTAGTGTCAGTTATACTCGGTGTGACGTACAGTGAGGGCCGGCAGAGGTGCAACCGTTGGTGTTGTCACCGAAGGTGTGGATGTGCATGCCACGCTTGGCGTTGGCATCCTGGCCAGAGATCTCGTAGGTGATGGTGGTGGGCTCGCTCTCTGAGACCTGCTCGAAGACGATAGTACCGGTGACGGTGGAGTCACCACGGACGACGCAGACTATATGGTTCCAGAAGATGTGTTAGCTTCAATGCAGCAGTGGCAAGAACATCGGGGCAGCTATTGTTCGATAGCCGTAGAAACGCAACCGCCAGCTTTCGAAATAGCCGCCGAGACACCAGTATCCAAACGGCGTTTCTCGTTTGGTGTGCAGCCACAACCAGCTCAGCGCGAGTAGCTACATGTATATCCAGTCTATGGGGGCTATAACGCTTCTTTCAAGTAGCACTGAACAAAAGCATGAAAAGCATGATCGCTCGGGAAGGAAGAAGCTTAACAGAGAGGCGGATCTAGAAGCGTTGCAGAATAATAAAAACTTGCTCGTCCATTGCTGGAAACTTGCTCATTCTTGTTCTTGGATGGTCGGAAGCCGGATCTTCCTTCTTAATCGATCGGCTAGAAAACACAAGGTGGGGTTGGAACGAGAGATATTTAGAGACGACATACCAGCCTTGACCATTTTGAAAGATTCTTTTGGATGATTAGAGATAAGGTTATGAAAATAAAAATGAAAATAAAAACGTTTGTTTGGATAGAGAGTTTTTTTTTCTAAGAAACGGAGCTTCAAGAGAAAAGGAAAACGGGTCCCGAGGTTGGAGGGGCTTTGAATTATATAAGAAAATGGAGCTTTAGAACCGCATGGAAAGAGCGAAAACGCGGGAAAGTAGTTGTAGGAACAACAAAACCAAACGCCCTGGTTTCGCAACTACTTTCTCTTTGTCCTGCAAAGAAAGCGGAGAGCAACGGCTTTACTAGCTACTGACTTCCTACTATTTTACCATGGTTTGCTACTATTACTGTTACTACTACTGCCACAACAACTATTTGCAGGGCAGGAACGCAGGCACACAGACGCAGTTGCACCTTCTTGCCGCAAGCTTCCTTTTTTCAAAAGGGCTTTGGGCTTTGGGCTTTGGAGGTAGAAGAGAGCTCCTGCCGTTGCCGCTGCCGTTGCCACCAATTTCTGCGGCCGCAGTAACCTAACCGGACTAGCCCAGTACTGTCGATACACCCAATGAGTATACATAATATATTAGTACACACAGATATATGTATATACAACTGCATAGTGTGTAATCATGTTGCAATATGATCGAACCGTTGTGTTTTATAACGTAGGTTTTCTACTGGCTTCCAGAGCTCTTAAAGCCGCACGGCTATACGGAGGAAAGCTTGATTTATTTCTATGACGATACTTGTAAGTTAATTCCAAACGCCGCATACAGATACACACACATACATATATACAAGTAGATTCTACATACGGCTACACAGGCGGGTGTCGGGTATCCGATTAGAAGCCGGAATAGTTAGGCCGTCCTGCATACCGTTTACATCGCGTCGCTACTATACATCATTTATGATGACACCAGTACATGGATATTTACAACTAGTTCTTTTTTGTCTGAGTATACAATCTACTTTCCTTTTTGCCTATACTTCATCGTCATCACTGTTATGGTCACTCCCTACCCCGCTATCAACCGTTTTGTAGAACACATTGTTTCACTTTGATTGTAGTTCTATGTTCGTTTACATAGTATTTCATCCCCTCTACCATTCTTCAGCTCAATGGCATGAACAAACAAGTACAGTCTTTCCATTCAGCCACCTGATCTTAAATTGTTTGCTATTTTCTTCGGGTGCTCTTATCCAAAAATCTTCATTGTATAATTCCATCCGTGCTCGGATTTGACCTACAGATATATGGCTATTGACTGCTGACAAACCAATAAAAGTAGGCATAGTCACTGTCAAATAATTGCGGCGTTCGCGAGTTCGCGTTTGGGGCCCAAGGTTTTGATTTCTCCATTGTTATCCCATTCGCATTGAAGCAACACTTTCATAGCCCCACCAAATAAATGGCTTAAGGCCGACCCCGCTATAGACGATTTTGTTATAACTCGCCGCAATCGCAGCTTTACTATAGCTTCTGGGGTCTGTGCTTTCTTGACGCAACTACATTTAAGTGTACAACTAAAAGTACATGTTTTGGTTCGTTGAATACATGCTATTATTCCTTGGCTACTTTTTGGGGTTTTGTAAGTAGTCATACATATGTATGTTATACATAAGAAATTGTGAATGGTCTTATATCGTCATGCAGTCAATGCTGATCGATGAAGAATCTATATGTATAGCGATGTACAGTGGGATAGCAAAAGTCTACGTACCCCCCCCCCCCCACCACCATCTCAGCTACACACTCTTTACCTATTTATATTAACTCCAAAAAAAATTATAATATTCATTTATCTGAAACCTGTTCAGGACTTGATAGAATCACCCTCAGATTTCTCCAATAATTGAATTCTCTTAGGCATAGTATCGACACATGTACTTCTGGAAGTCCGCCGGCGTCAACTCCCACCAAGCTTCTTGGACATCAATAATCAATCGTGCTCTTGTATTGAGAACTCTCATTCTTAGGTAGAATGTGAGAAATGGACCAGCCATATCTTCTCGAGATATACACTACTTGTAAGCGATGCACATACACATACATATATACAAGTAGATTTCGGAAAGATAATCAATGGGCCTTTCTTGTTCCCCATAAAGCAAGCTCATATTCCAACCAAGATATCTCCGCTCTTGAAAGTCCTCGTCAAGTTCCTAAAAAACCCATATATGTATTTCCCACATTGATATAGCATTCATTCGACCAGCAAACAAGGCACCAATTAATGTTTTGCTATATGCATAGAAATGAAATCCCTGTGTTTACATTTTCCGGACTGATATTCTGAGCTTTCTTCATACTGTCATCGATTTGTATTGGCCTTGTGAAGGACCTTCCTTACTGTATCTTGGGAGATGAGCTTGGTGGGTGTTGTCGGGGATCGAAGAAAGTTTCAAGATAAACTAGAGAAAGAGAGAAAGAGATAATCTACAAAACGTGTTTGCAAAAGGCCCGTTTTTGGTCCGCAAGAGTACATACGCTTTTGCTTTCTCACTATACACAGTAATTACTAAGATGACTAGTTAGGGTTGTATGTACTGATAACCCTATTGACATGCTTACTCACCAGTTAGCATCAAACATCCTCTTTTTGGGATTCGAGCTTCTATCACAATTTATATGTCTTGTTTTAGTAACCACATCACATATGTATATCCAACAATAGGCGCCCATACTTGTAAGCCGGCTACTAACCAAGCCGCGCCATAGTCGCCTAGCGTGATACCTTTATCAATGCTCGTGAGCCATTACCTATCTATACATCTGTACACATGTTAGCTTTCTTTGCTCTTAGCCACGCTTGTAAAAGGTCAATCTCTGAAGGTGCCCAACTATTGAAATCAAGTTCCTCGAGCTTTAAACCGTGACATCGGGTAGTGTGCCCCTGTGTCAGAGATAGGTAGATAAGATGACAACGTAAAACCCTGCAAGTAAAAGCTCTGTAATCTTGATGAAGCTACTACTATTACTTTTGCTACTAAGAGAAATAACAACTGCTATTACTACGCAAGAAGTCGCCCTACGGAAAGATGGCGTCTGTCTATCTCCAAAGTATACAACCATGTAAATATGTATGTCCAAGGGTAGATCGACCTTGGAAAGTCGGCTCCTCGATCCTCCTTGTTTTTTTTCTTCTTTCTTTTCTATTCTATATGTATGGGCCTGGTTCGGTCCGGATTTGTCCTTGTCGTTGAGCATGGCCATGCTTACTGGCAAGCTTCCAGGGAACAGGCTCATGGGAGAGAGAAAGAGAGAGGGGGGGGTTATCTACTGCTATATATCGGTACTGGTAAGTAGAGAACGGTGAGTGAACTAAAGGACGCGACACCTTTTTTGACTTTTTGATGGTGAAAGGAGAAGCTCCCAAACTGAAGCAATATTTAGTTTTCTTTTGCTTCTTCGTAATACTAAGCTTTGTGGTAAAATGTTATGGTAGGCCACCAGCTAACTTATTATGGAGTAAATATACTGATGAATACATTGTGATAATTGGAACCTTTATATGTATTTCATGTCGCTGGCAAGATTATAGGCATAGTTTGGCTTAGATAGCCTGTGGTTCTACCGTGCATCTCTATATCTAGATATATCGCCTTGGTAAAACTCGCCCGTTGTATAGTCTCCAAGTTGGTGAAAATGATGCCTTTTTTTCCCATCCAGATTCATGTTTTCTATAAGCTAGCTAGGCTAAAGAACATGGTCTGGGTCAAAAGACATGGCCCTAGTTGTAGGCTCAAGTCTATCGGCTGCGAAATCATGGCAAGAGCATGCCGCCAAGAGCTGTTTTGTTGGCGCCGTGACCCGAAGGCTTGTGGTTAGACACATTGCTTTTTTTTTTTTTTTTTT
>RHDR01000223.1:0-43320 GCA_009806295.1 Davidsoniella neocaledoniae
ACATTATTGTTTTAGTTTTCTGAGACTTCGCTAAGACAATATCATAGTACAATGCATATTCAGGACTCATCTTTCCGGTAGGTCTTTACGTGGTTAAGAAAGTGAATAAGATGTTACAGCAAAAATATATCTTCAAGACATGCATACATACATATGACTATAAGTACATAGTCACATCTACTGATGAATCATCTAAGAAGAACATATTTTAGCACTTCAAATCTCATTTTAATAGCTAGCAGTGTTGATGAGGTACATATTTTGAGAACTATTGAACATCACAATACAAAAGTAATAGATACTGTTGGTTCTTTGTTTGGTTTTCAAATTTGTAGATATAGAATGTCTCCTATCTTGATTTTTATCTGCTGATAGAGAATTCGAAATGGAAGACATGTGTACATAACTACATAATCCTGGTTTTCACAATAAAATACAAGTTATTACTGGAAATGACACGGCTATCATTAATGTGAAACGATCAGTAACTTCATAATTTTGTAAAGGGCCCTACTTTTTTTCCCTAGGCACTACATATTTAGAACTTGCCTAATATCAAACACTTTTAGGTTCTGTAATGTATATGTACATACAAGTAAACATACGTATGTATGTACTTGTGCAAGCCATAGCTGAAGGGATCTGGGGCGGCATTTCCTAATGGGCTAAAGATAGTTAGAGTGAATAATCATTAAAAATTAAACGTCTTAGAGTAAGAATTTTGTGATCAAACTGGTAGCCAGCGTATCATGAATATATAAATAGTTATTTATCAAATATCTAAACCAATCATGAGAAAATCAAATGGAACCATACGTATATTAAACCAATGAGAGGCATAGGAGGGAAAAGTTCATTATCCCCGCGATAGGATATTAGAACTAAACAGAAGACAAGAAGAGTAGGAGAGGTACATCTATAACTAGTTAGCTGTAGTTGTACCTATGTAATTAATAACAGTGTGATTCGGCATCACCCTGCATATATGCGGTCGGACAAAGATATGCAATGAATGTGGCTTTCTACTAGCGTGATTTATTGTTCATATCACTTAATCAAAGGGGATTAGAATTGACTTGCTCAACTCAAGGCGTACTAGGCGACTTATGAATACGGAAACAAAAACAAGATAGCTTCGCCCCGCTTCGCGTTTGGGCCCGCCAGTAAGAGCCTAAGGTCAAACTTAGCTTAACTTAGCTAAGCCAAGACGAAAGCGAAGGTAGTGGCAGAGGTAAAGTCAAAATCAAAGGAAATCGCAACTTAAACGGCAAAGGGAATGGCATAGGTAAAGTCAAAGTCCATAGGGCAAGGCTGTCGAAGTCAAAAGCATAAGATCCCTAAAAGCCTACACAAGGCAAAGGCAGACTGAACCCTAACGATGAAGATGAAAAGCAGAATGGAGTAGTCAGCTAGCACATTTGGCTATTATTCTCAGCATGTAACCAAAAAGACTTGAAAGTTTTCTTTCCTGCAAAACAATTAATTTGCGATAGATGTTGCTCATTAGAGAGATGACAGCCGTAGAAAGTACTTATACAAGGCATACTAAAGCATTGGAATATGGAGACAAGAACTAAAAAAAACTGTTGGTATCCCAAATAAAGGAGCTAGTGCTAGCTCAAGAGCCCGAACAAAAAAAAATCAACTAACAACTAGAAGCGATTAGTTAACTACTGACTTTTCCGATAGCCCATAACTATTTGTCTTTCTCCACTTATTCTCTAGCTAAACTTTCACTTTAACTTCAACTTCATGCTTATACAGCTACGCGCAGCTACGCAAGTAAGAAAACCTAGGAGAAAGTTTTCCCCTAGGCAAAGAAAGAAACAGGCAAAAAAAAGGAAGTAAAGAGGTTGAATCGGAGACAGAATAAAGGGAGACAAAGACTGCTAGGTTTTGGTTTGTTAATCTATGATAGAGAGCTGGTGTTGATCACTAAGTGAGGTACTGTAAAACATGACATAGTGTTGTGGAATCAATATGTATTAGTTATCCTTCCCAGCTTACTACTACATACATAGTACGCTGTACTATTCTCTGTCGTGTAAGAGTGGGTCCAAAACAACGCTAAGAAGTACAATGGCCACTAGTAATCAGCTAGTGGTAGATCTACTGTCAAAGGTGTAAACGCAATGTAATTTTCATGGCGTTATAATTGCCTATATTGATGATACCTCATACCTAAACCCCCACAACAAAAAGATAGCTTACGATCTTAGATAGGCCATCAGTTTACGGTTACTCAAGGCATGGCTAGACGACCGTCTGTATCCCTCTAAGCCTGTAAATATTGTGCAACTCGATAAGTTTTCTATTCCCTCTAAGATCTCTCGCCGAGATTTGGTAGGGCGAAATTCTAGCGCATGGGCATAGCGGGTAGACTAATGGCGATAAGGAACCCGTAGGTGAACAAAATGAATGTGAATGTGAAAAAAATATGGCAAGGAACACTAGGATGGGGGTGCTCAACAGGCAGCATCTCATTCATTCCTGTGATTTAATCGATGTACCCGTAGTTATCTGTATTGAAGCATTTCATCTTTGTTTTCGGAGAAATACCCTTGTTTGTACACATTCTTCTATTTCTAAACTCAGAACAGCTGCTCTATTGTCGGGGTTTTATCTAGTAGGTATTTCATATATAATCCTTGTCTGAGGTCTCCTAAGTACAACGCATGTAAAACATCCTTATAACACAACATGTAGGCAACTATTGCTTCTTTATAGCTACTGTATAAGTGAACTCCACAACTTGAGTATGATGCAGTTGATATGATATTCGCTATAAACGTCTACAGTATCCTATCATATAGCTCTCCTTAGCTTTTCACCTCATCATTTTACAACGAAAAAGGAGCCCAACAAAAATACCTAAAGACAATAGATGCCTCATAGGTAGGATGGCTTTTTATATTGCAGTAAGGTGTGGAACTAGGAATAAATTCCATAAACTCTCCGTTATTGCTTAGAAACGACAATATTATTTCTACATCAATCTTTATCAATAAGATTGGAGTTCGAGAAAAGCGGTGTCTCCTTGTCTCCGAATCTCTCTATGTGCTTGTTGGGGCAAGTGGGATGAAATGTGTCTGTATAGTTGTAATTTAGTTATAGCAAGTCACAATGTCTCGAGATTCCAAAGCTCTTGCTGTCCGTTTTTAGCTTAGCCAGCTGCAGATTGAAGTTCATGTGTGTGTCTGTATGTGATGGTACTTATTCAGCTTTGGCTTCATTCCATGCAGGAGGCTCACCCAGAAGACGCTACTACTCTCTCGTTTATTATTCTTTTCTCGTATGTAGTAATATTTCCTTTTATTCTATTGTACAGATATATCAATTGTGTACTATGAACTTGCTCGGTTTGTAATACATACCATGTAACAAGCTAACAACGTGTTGGCAAAGGATCATAGACCACGCCTCCCTTCCTTACTTGTTCTCTTGTTATCTCTGTATTTCTCCCTTCTTACCACCACCGCCCGCAAATAGTCACGGCTTACCTACTATATGTATGATGTTCCCTGCTTGATGGCTGGCCTAACATAGCTGTCATATGATAAACAATAGATCATCCATCCTAGCCAACCAGAATCCTTGTTGTGTCCCGACAGTCAGGAACCCATTCCACACCTAGCTGGCTGTCTCAATATTCTACTGTCGATCCATTCATCTCACTCAGTGCATACGCTTACTGATACATACATATGCATCTGTATATGCGTGTGTCGTGGCCGGGGCAGAGGAAGCAATAGAAACAATGTGTGAAAAAGGATGTTTCCATATACATACATATGCATATGTACAACGCCAGTCTACGCCTAGAAATAACAGAGATATTGTGGCTTGACTGGAGCTTGCCGTTACGCCAACCATATATCAGTCACTATATTCATGTAGCGTTGAAATGTGGAATGAGTGATGTTTGAGATACAGAATGGGGAGAAACACAAACATTCATCACACACCAGTATGTCAGATATCACCCATGGTAAGATGTATACATATTGAAATTTTGTATATAGGCTTTTGTGAGATGGGTGACATGATTTATCATTGAAAAAGTGTATAGTTACTTTGGGCATCCGAGATCATAGTATACATGTATCGGTTCCCTAAAGCAGTTCTGATACAAAATATTAGAATTGATGAGAAGATATTAGGCCTCATAACTCATAACGATACAGTGGTAGGCGCCAACGAGAAAAAACAGATGCTAGCAATCTGTTTTGTTTTTACCTAATACAGTTCATCTATCATTGTTACCTAGACTAACTATAGTATACCTGTATGTAATGTACACATGTATGTACCACGCCCTATACAATAGACAATAAGACCACCCTCGTCAAGACAGCGACTTCATGTATACATATGTCCATAAATACATTGAGAAAGATTTAATGCTGTGTTGTCACCAACTCTTGTGCATGGAGGATGAATCTTATGTATCTTCTCTAAGGAAAGAACAAGGCCGTGCTATATAGAAATGAGGCTGATGATCAGCTTGTTATGGTAGCTATTGCTGTCGTCATACTTGGTCAAATCTTTTTTTTAAGGCATAGCCTCGACATGATACATCGCTAGACCGCCCCTCTTCGATTGTGGTATGACACGGGTGTCATAGAACACTAGAACCCCAATAATATGCCAGGAACCATTTACTATATAGGTGAAATGATGCGAGAATTCAGCATACTTGGAATCAAAGAATATGTTGTGAAATTTCCCATTCTAGAAATATCCGATCAGTGTAATCTGGAATGAATCGATCTCAAAGGTAGTCTTTCTTTATCTTTCCTATATGAACTCATTATACCGCCGCGACATTACGAGATCGCTCAATAAATACCTAGAATTATGATGAAGGCTGCAAGAACACTTCTACATATATCTGTTTTCATCAATCTTGGGGTCGGTTAGGTGAAAGGATTGTAATAGTCAAGCCTCATATGGTAGGATGTGAGATCAAGCCAAGGGCAACGACTAATGATGCAAGCACATGGAGCGGCTAATTGGTGATAAACTTCTTTCGGGTTAGAAGCTATTTTGTAGTTGTATATTCAGCCTGTCGCTAATATGCTGATCTTATGCCTCGGGGCCCAATGGGTTAGTGAAGGCCGATGATGTTGAAAGTACTAATCAACAAACTAAGACTTTGCCCAAAGCCTGCATGTCGACAGGGTCTCAATTATAAGCCCACATCAAGAAGGAATTAACAAAGAATAGGCATCTTTGTTATGTGTATTGTTTGAAATAGTATGTACATATGTGAAAAATAGGTACTGTAGAAGGCAATGCTAACACCCACTATGCTTTGATGCCCATTTATTTTAACCCAAGCATACATGAATAAACGCTTGTGTGCTGCATCTACATAGTTGCTAGCGGTTCTTAATAATTTATTTTTTTGTATATGCTTGCCCTGCCAGACAAAAAGAAATTCTGTACAACAAAGCCACTTAATTGCAGATGCTTGTCAAGCGCACTGACAGATTGTTTGGGCCATGTTGGCTAAGTTAGACTTTTTTTTAGCATTACAAATCGTATAACTAACTAACTTGCCTTACAACAACATTGGTCTATGATAATAAGACTATCAACTATCTCCAAGACTTGAAGCCTTAAAGTCATTGGAAGCCAACAGAAAAAAATGGACGAGGACACATAGAATAGAACTCAGGGCGTCTATACAATCTGTCCGACAAATAGAGAGGGGTGAGTCGAAGAATAGTTGGCTTATATAAAATAATGCAATGTTAATGTAGAGTAAAAGAGAAAGACAAGCAATGTCTGATATCAGTTGAGTCCGTGATATACCGAAACAGCTGTACATGCAAGATGCAAGCGAAGCCATGTCGAGTAATGCATAGTAGAAGTCTGCTACATCTGCTATAGTGGCCTACCAGGGCTCGCATTGGTTTAAAGACCGATTTTGGACCCGACAGAACGGACCGGTGCAGCCCTTAGCGGGTGTAGTACTTATCGGGGGAGGGGGCGTCCGGATGATTTAAATATATTTTAGTTTCCATGTGAAAAAATAAAATAAAACAGATGCTACGTCGTGGTCAGCTGTGATAACACCAACTGGCCTGAATGTATTTATTTTAATTCCAACCGAGCTTATAGCTTAGAAATGCGAAGCTGGACTTGAAAGGGAAATAATAGCTCCAATAATGATTTTAAAAAAGGTATGGTCGAATAATAACAAAAGCCTCCTAGGTGCCACGATGTCGTTGAGCTTGTCGCGCCTTCCATTTCCAAGACAACTGTCATTGGAGTTAACTCGGGACTAAGTTTGGTTCTTTATCTTCTGATAACTGTTAAGGAAACTGCCGTTCGATACTCGAGTTCTCGGCGCCTTCTATATTCTGGTATAAATATCCATATAAGATGTCCACATCTGCGATCTCGAAGTCGACAGCGCTTCTCGTCTTTCTTGTCATTTCCATTTATTTTTAGCTTCTTCACTATTTTGAATCCTGTTTCCAATAGCTGCTATTCCTACTACTATTATCAGTATATCTCTTTATACATGCAGTCACTAATGCTACCACTTCTCTCGCGAGTACGACCTTTCATACTTGCTTTGTTTGCTCTAGCTCCAGTTTGGTAGTCACTCTCTGGATCTAGCTGACAGCCCGCGCCTAAAGCAACTTTGTAACCCATATTTTGTAGCGGCCGCGATCTTTGTTCTGTATGTGTTAGGCAGCTACCCTACCCGTCTACCTGTTTATTGACGCCTCATCTTTCCGTTGGTACTTCTTCTTTTTTTATTTTTCCCTAATCCGCCGCCTCGCCTTTATTTCCACCTCTTTTCTTGTGAATATTCCATCAGCTTCCACGGTCTTTGTCAGCACCTACCCAAATTGACATCGAGAAGAGCAACACACACAAAAAAATATTAGAAAGCCAAAAGGGAAATAAAAAATAAAAAAGAGGCCCGCGGGTTTCGTGCAATACTATCTATGGCTAGCATTCATATCATCAAACATGAGGATAGAGGCTATCCCCATACTCTCTCCCTCCCTCCACCTGTTTCTGTGTCATCCGGGCCGCATCCACAGCCGCAGCCGCATTATGCTTATTCTCAAGCTGAACCGCCGCGAGACCATCAACATCAACACCAGAACCACCAGACGCAGGACCAGAATCACTATCAGCACGTGCCGCATCATGTCCAGCATCTCCACCAGCCACATAGCGTCTCATCTCAGCCACAGAGTCTACAACAGCAACAGCAACAGCAACAACAACAGCACCATTCACAGCACCATCCGCCCATGACGTTTGGCTGCCACCAATTCTACCAACATGACCCGTCAGATCACTTCATGGCCACTGGGCTGCCGTCTGCGCAGCCCTTTCGCTATCCGTCAGGCACTTCGACGGTCAGCCATGGCCTGATGGTCTCACCGTCTTCTAACCAGTCTATGCCGTCAGGCGTCTCGTCTTCCACACTGTTAATGACGCCACACTCCGCCACACGCCGCGACTCTTTGTCTCTAGCCACGCCTTCAAGCAGCTCGTCTTTCCGCCCGAGCAAGGTCTCTTATCCTAAGCGCCGTGTCACTGTGGCCTGTAACGTGTGCCGGTCCCGCAAGACCCGCTGTGACGGTAGACGCCCGAAATGCTCGTTCTGTGAGGAACAAAATGCCGACTGTTTCTATCGCCGAGACGAAGATGCTCCGGTCACTCGGTAAGTTTTACTTTGCTCTTTTTTCTTTTTGTATTCCTTTCTATATTTCATATCTAAAAAGTCTCCGGACTTGACACAAACCTTGACAAGGTTGTAGTTTGTTTCACTATTCCTCCGAAACTTCCATTTCCCTTCTCCTCCCTTGCTCGAGTGTGTCGATGCCCAATCCTTGAGGATCGTGAGGATGGAAACTAGTCTCACTTCGAGGTTAACAGTTCCAGTCCAACAGCCCCAGGAACTTGGCTTCCATGTATATTGCCATGTTCTCCTTTGCCTGCATATCTTGTGCTACTATGAAGACACGGCCCTATTCCCATCGAGCCTCGTAGCTATTCCTATCTTTAGTGAGGGTCCAGTCTACACTCGGTCATCACCAGAAATCAAATCCTCGGCAAACTACTTGAGTTGCTGTGTCTCAGAACTTTATGAAAGTCTATAACGATCACAGTATATGAACCCATGTTATCCATCTAACACACTGATGAGGGCCGTCAGTCTATGTTCTCACTTGTTAATTTGATATGCTAACTAACTCATTATGGTTTTTCATCTCTAGCGAGGATTCAGATCCACTTCCTCCTCATGAACCTGATGTTGCTCAGCGCCTAGACCGCATCGAGGATTTCATGCGTACCAACTCAGGCAACCAGAGGGCTCAAATCGAAGCTATCATAAATGAACTCGTCTGCCTCCGCTCTATATATAATCATAAGCCTTCATTACAATCGACTAGCAGTCCGGCCGATACTTTGAAATCGCCTATACAACAGCATTTCTCGTATCAACCTGTCATCTCGTTGAATCAAACGCCGCGTACAAGCTCTGTCCCGACTATTGATTACATGACTAGAACGTCTGACATCATAATGACACCAGAACAGCGTCTAGCTAGTTTGAATCGTGTGCTTAATACACCCCATTCGATTGGATTTCATCTAACTGGTCTGTCCAGACTTGAAGGTCATGAAAGACCATCGGCGCTCGAGGCAATGGCTACGTATCCCGCAGAACAAGAAGATGAGCTGGACGCTTTACTGCTTCTTGGACGTCAACTATATGAAACTAACCAGGCCACTCAACGCGGATGTCTTACAGGTCTATCGTTCAATGCCAGTACCATTGGTCCATTTATCAAAACGTTTGTTAACAATGTTCTTCCATGGCATCCTATCATGGCTGCCAGTGAAGTGTCTAGAATCGCCAATTCATCACTCGAGTTCATCGAGTCTTCTGGGGGAAATATGGCAGGTGCACCTCCAGAGAAGATCTTGGATGTCACGTTCACGCTCTTTGTTCTAGCTCTTGGCCAAGCCAGCTACAAAGCGCACAACTTTGAAAGAGAAGACAATCCGAGTGAATTTCGAGGCCGTCAATACTTCCACCCTGCCGTTGATCTAATTAGTATGGTCAAGTATTCACAAGGAGAGCTCCGTTTTGCACATGTCCACATGCTATGGTCATGGTACCTACTGGCGCATTTGCGACCAGTTCAGGCTTATGAGGCAATTAGAATTGCGTCACAAACCGTCATATTGGTACATAAAATGCCGTCAAGATGGGTTGATGACGAAGAAAAGCGCGATCAGGTTGTGAGGGCATTCTGGACATGCTACCTAATCGAATGGAGTCTCCAAGCTTATGTATCGTGGTCTTCGCAGCTATTACAAGGCTCATTCGACATATTTCCCTTGACGAATCTGACTGATGGCAACTATGATCCCACGAACAACTTGTGGTTTACCGGAACCATTGCCATGCATCGTTGCTTCCGGCCGTTTCGCAATGGTGTAGCCTGGACTCAAATGCACATCATCTTTGAGCCCAAGGTGTCTGTTGAGATCTCTTCACAGCTCCATGATTGGTACAAGACTCTGCCGAGCCAGATATCGTTTCCGCTACACCCAACCCCCAGCAGTGATGAGAACTATGACGTCCGCATCGTGTTTCTCCGGTCGCAGTGGTTCTTTTTGCAGGCCACTCTGTATTGGCCGTTTGTTGTCCGGCTTTTGACACCTGGGTTGACGGAGCAAACACGCGAAAGCACGTGGGGAAACTATACGATCGATAGCGCAGCCAAGGAAGCACTAGTGTATTGTGTGAGGTACTTGTTCACAGCAACCCCGCTAGCCGAACGCCGCGATGTCATGATCTTGACCAACCTGGCGGGCATATACTCGGCTATGATGTATCTCGTCTGCACGTCAAATTGCAAGGAGCTGAGTCATATCTACCCAGCGGATGCTGGAGATGCCATTACGGAGGGCTGGATTGCACTCAACAAGTGGTCGACAAATTCGGTTGTGATGACCAAGCTAGAGAAGATACACAATCTGATGGAGAAGAGGAACTTCCCGCCGACTATTATCAACAATCCGAACCCGTATTGGTGATTGATTGCAACCCAACATCAGCAGCTCGTTTCGTTGTATCGATCGGAGTTTCTTCCGACCATTTCTCGGATACTTCGCTAGCTAGCTTCATAGCCGTGAAGTGGGATTCCTACAACCCCTCCATAGACCATATAGTGCCCCACTAATTCCGTCTTGGTTCACAGTTAATTCCGTGTCAAGCTATCTATTCAATGAGCTATGCAACTAGAAAAGGAGGGGAATGTCGGGCAACACTATTTTGAGGGATCGAAGCTTTGTAAGCTTTCAGAGCTATGTTCTCTATTTATCCAGAGTCAACATACAACTCACCATTCATTTAAAGAGCTATCGGCACAACCCTTTGCTTCAATATTGAACTCATCTTCAGTTGTAATTTTCACTACATACCTATTTTTCTACACCTAGCTGCTATATACTATCCTATCCTTCACAATGGTCGGCATTGCTCTTCTCGGCGCTGGTATTTTTGCGCGCACTGGTTAGTGTAGTCCCACGTCTTCTCCTGAGTCTACAGACTTTGTCGCCGCTTATTTTCCTGTGAGCTTATACAAGACTGACAGACTTTCGTCATAGAACATCTTCCAGCTATCGAGGCTATCCCCTCACTCGAGCTCAAGGCTATCTACTCCCGCTCCCAGTCCTCGGCCGAGAGTCTCGCCCAGAGTGTCTCTTCATCACCAACTGTCTACTTTGACTCACCCTCTGCCCTTGGCTCTTCCCTTGACGATCTCTTGGCCCGCGATGACATCTCAGCCGTCGTTGTTTGCCTGCCTATCTTGAACCAGCCTGAAATCATCCGCAAGGCCTGGAAGGCTGGCAAGCACGTCATCAGTGAAAAGCCTGTTGCCAAAGATGTCGAGTCAGCCAAGGCCTTGATTGCGGATTACCATGCTCTGAGCAGCAAGCCAATCTGGGCTGTGGCTGAGAATTATAGATTTATGGCATCTACGCAGCTTGCTGTGAAAAAGTTACAAGAGGTTGGTGGTGAAACCACTTTCTTTAGCTTTGATATGCACACTCTTGTCAAGACGGATAACAAGTATTTCAATACAGCTTGTAAGTTTTTATACCCCGTCAACTGTTAGGGTTAGATATCATTAATAATTAGGGTTTGCGACTAACATGTTGAATTTTTGGTTTCTAGGGCGCAAGGTCCCTGAGTACCAGGGAGGTTTCCTTCTCGACGGCGGTGTTCACTTTACCGCAACTCTTCGTTTCTTACTAGCTACCATCAACGACAAAATCGTTAGCGTCAAGGCCTCCACTTCGCTTCTACAGCCTCTACTGCTTCCCGTCGATACCGTACACGGTGTTATTACCACTGCTAGTGGACGTTCTGGATCGTTCAACGTCTCGTTTGGCAGTGCGTACCGCAGCGGCTTCAACATGGCCATCGCCACAACCAACGGTCAGGTTGAAATGAACCCGAGCGAAGTCAAGGTCACGACATTGGATGCGACGGGTGAGAAGAAGGAGGAATTGATCAAGATCACCAAGACTACGGGTGTCAAGGCTGAGCTCGAGGCGTTTGCTGAGAGTCTTGCTTCGGGAAAGCCCGACCCACGCCAGAGCCCCGAGGAAGCTCTTGCGGATTTGAGTGTTTTGGAGGGTTTGCTCAAAGCCGGCGAGACCAACGCGTCTGTAGCTGTAGATGCGTAAATGTGATTGTTTGGTAGTTTAATAAATCCACAAGCCTCGGGGTATTGCGCCTATACCACGTTTTTTTCTGGAACTGCGGAGAAGGTTTCTTCGTAAACGTCGTGTACGGTCCGTCTGAATATTCAACTTAAGCTGATAAGCCTTGTAATGCCAAGCTGCCTGTTATACAAACAGTGAACACACGCGGTATTTTGATTTATAAATCTGATAGCTAATAAAAATGCACGAGGACCTTGGGTCTTCTAGACTGGGCTGTGATCATGGCGAGGTTTGAGTGTCTTCCATACCATGTGCTAGAACCTTTATACATGTGTATTTAGTGTCTGTCCCTGGATATATCCTGGACTATATAGAGCATATCCTGTATATAAATAACAAGCAAACAAGCGATTAATCGCTTAAGCGTTCTCACTTTCTTATCTGACTTTCGTTTATTTGCCGCGAAGTATTTGTACTTATATTTGTGTAAGTTTAGTTCTGAGTTATAGATATTCAGGCCAAAACATGTAGATTCTGGAACTTGAGGGGTTATTGTACTTGACAAAATATATTGACATGAGTAGCTGTATGAGTCTAAATAATATAACGCCTGTCAATAGCTCTATTTGACTTTGAAAAGTCTCGTATTCTTTCTTTTTTTTCCTCGATATTTCATGTTTCAACAAATGCCGACGTAGCACTATCTGTGGAAACATATGTATATGGGATAGTATAGAGAAAAACAAGCAAAAAAAAAAGAAAAGAAACCTTAGAAACAACAAATAGAAACACAAAGTGTCTGGGAGACAAGTTCCTCTTTCCGAAAAACCTTGTTAGGTTGTAACTAGTAGTTACATTTATGCGCTATATAACGACTAAATTCACGTATGTGCTCAAAAACCTCACGTTATAAATTCAAGACAGCAGTGTTTTACATATATACGGCACACTGGTTTTGTTTCCTTATCTATACGTCTATAGCGTATATATGTAGTGCATTAATATTTCGCGTTATTTGTTTTTCCTCTAGTCGGCGGCATTGCCGTATAGTGGAGTTTTTAGAGCACGGACTTATGTTAGAAGGAGAACAAACGGAAGGTCAAGAACGATTAGTGTTCGGCAATATTTTGACAAGACAGGTCACTAATCTGTATCTACCGCATACTCACATCTATGGAGGCCAAATGGAACTTGATGACTAGATTTTCTTCACTAGACAGTCGCCACTAAGTTTTTGGAGAACCGGTACTAAAGGAGCTATCATTAGCTTGGTGACGAGCCGTCGGGACCGGAAGGAATTGTTAGTCTAGCATAGATAGAAACTAGTCAGGTATAATTTTGTGCTATCGGTGCAATATATTGTCGCCTCGGGATGTTGTTAGTCTTTGAGCAATCACCATGAAATGGAATTGAGATAAGATTAGTAGACAGAATATTTAGTGGCGAAGTAGTTGTATTCGGCGCCTTATCCCGCTCTATGAGAAAAAAACTACTTCACTGCAAGGCACTGTGAGATGATGGCGAGATATTTTCTTCTAGAAAAAAAAGACGGTCTGTTCTCAACTTCAGACTTGGTTTTATGTGAGCCATATTAGAATATAGCAAAAAATAATCAAGATGGGATATAAGTAATATTCATGAAATTAACTTATTTTTAATTATTCTAATAGGCTGCTATAAGTTGTTCACAGAGTAGAGTAAACACCCTGACATTATGTTCCAGAACCCTTTTTGACCTATATAACGCCGGCCTAAACTCCATCCAGATGGTGTAGCAATATAAACAACGCGAGAAGTGGTATAATTCAGATGATAAGGGGACATATATAAAAGTAAAATAGCGCCAAGCTTGGCCGTAGAAGGGCCTCTAACAAAGGAAAACTCAAGAAAAGATTGAGATGTAGCAAGTAGGAGAACGAAGGAACCTGAGAAAGGAAAGGATCGATACTATGAGATGGACAAACGATACTTCCCATCTTGGAACTCTTAGTTTCCGAGCTATGGGTTTAGTTTCGCTGAATGACAGTCTCAGTATCAACCTTGATGCCACCCATAGTAGCTGATCTCTGATGCTGATACGGGTTTATGTGATTCTCCGGGTGATCGGTATGCTTAGCACGTATGGTTGTCAACGTAGCCGCGCCTAAGCCAGCACGAGGTGCATCGAATGAAGGCTGCATCTTCTCGGGCGTGCTGATATCGGATCTATCATCACCTGTGACCGGCATATTGCTAGGCTGCATCTCGAAGTCGCCCGAGGGATGCGTGAGCTCTTCCGTCGAAGTGTTGGCCTCCTTACGCAGAACAGAACCGCCGTGGTGATGTGCGCTAGGAAGTGACTGGGCACCGTAACCGGCGTATCCAGAGGGATGAGTGCTCTTGCGGGCAGATGAGCGGAGTGATGGGCTGAAGATGTGAGGCAAGATGCGGTACATGATAGGGCGTAGAGTCGGTAGTGAGGAGGTGATTAAGGCACAGGCAAGCTCGGCAAAGGACCACAGGGCGGCGGCAATGTTCTTGTAAGATAGATCGGCGTCGAGTGAAAGAGCGGTGGTACGAATGATGGAGATGGCACAGGTGCTATGTAACATATTAGTGGATCTGGGTGATTTAACACAAAAATATATCAAGGTATGTAGTAGGATGGAACTCACAAGAAACCCATAGCAAAGACTCCAATGAGTGACAGACGCTGTGATCTTGGCAACTGCAAATCCCAAAGAACCTTGATAGGCAAAGTAGCCACGATCAGATCAGACAGGATGTTGCCGGCGGCGTTGATATACCAGTTAGGAAGGTTAGGAATGCAGTGGCCGTTGACCGTCTTGTCCCAGTAGGCACGAATGGGAGTACAGCTGTTTACAGAGACCAGCCAGATAGCAGTACTCCACATGCCGATTATGATTAGAAGACCGATGGTGATCTGGCGCATCTTGCCGGTGAAGATGCGTAGATACTGTAGCAGAATAGCAGCCTTGATGACGCCCAGCGCCGCATAGTAGACGACCAGAGTTGAGTAAAAGATCTTAAGATACATAGTCTGGGTCTCTGAAGACAGTGTAGTCCAGTGATGGCCCTGGCCGTACTTGACGTGGACCATCATTAGAATACCCTCGGTCATGGTGAGTAACTACCAGATGAAGATGTTAGCGGGGAACTGAAGAATAAGCTATAGCGGCTTCAACAACTAACGTAGCCGACCAGCGTGAACAGATCGTCCCATGAGAGCGAATGTGTCAGCAGAGCGCGGGTATAGAACCGCATGCTGACAAAGATGGTGGTGAAGACCAAGATGGGCGTGATCACTGGCACAATGACGCCACCTCTGCTGGCTTCGGAGTACTCCGACATGGTGGCGATTAGAAGACTGTTGTTGCTATTGGTGCTGCTGGTGATGATCTCAGCGTCTCCTCGAGAGAGACTGGAATGAAAACGAAAACGGAGTGTGTCGACAGTATACAGGAAAGTGAGGAATAGAGTTATATAACAGGCGGAAGGTCATAAGGAAGAGCGGGCAAAAGAAGCTTCACTTTCTTGTGTCCACCATATAGAGTGGCGAGGTGAGAGTTTTGTAGGTCTCTCGCCTCTAGGCTGTTCGAGAAGATCAAGTGTCTATATTAATAAAGGATGAGAAAAAAATAGTATTGTAAATATGTATATGAAGAATGAACAGAAGAAACAAGAACAAGAATAAAAATCATGAAAATAAATAACTACGATGGTTAAAATCTGGGAGGTTGTTCTTCTTATCAGTCTTAATACTTGAACTTGGTGCTTCTCTAATATATAAAATACGATTAAATGCCTGGACACAAGAAAAGAGGAAGTCGGCACAAGAGCAGGGGGCCTTGTCGCATGCTCATAACATAAATTTTTGATTTAATATAGAAGCCTATTTTGTTCCAGATACCTCACTACCTTAACTCGATAGCCAACTTTGCCAAGGCTAAGTCATCGGTGCAGACTAGAGTCAAACGACCTAAAAAATCAAACAGACCGTCTCTTGAAGTTCTTCTAAACTACAACTTTATAAAATCGTACGGCTATACAGAGATAAGGGAGAAATAATGGGTACATAGTTGAATTGTATTTGTATTTTTATAGAATATCCCTCGTCCAACAGATATAATGGATGTCTATTGGTTCACCTAGTTAATTCATCTATGAGGAAACATAGAATACAGGCGAATCATATCTTATTCTAATAAGGCAAAAAAATAATTTGATAACCTAGAGAACTTGAATACTAACAATAAAATGAAAAAAGAAAGCAAAAATGTAAAAATGTAAAGAAAACTGCCTAAAATCGAACTTGCTCAACTTGGTGATGATCTGCCATAACCTGCATTGACGAACTGTATCTAGGGCTAATCTTTGTCATGTCAGGCTGAACACTAACTAGCTATGTAGTAGTTCGGCCCTTTGTTTCAATCAACTTGAAGGCCTGAAGGCCTGTTACTTCTTATTCCACGTCCTAGCTATATTTTCCGCATGTCAAACATATCACAACTTTCAAGTTCCCCAAGTATCTTACAAACATAACATAGCCAAACCATATTCACTAATAAGTTCTCCTAAGTATATGTTGTATCTCTAATTAGCTGTATAGGGTAAACACAAGATACGGACAGTGATTTAACTCACGGTCACTCCTTTGTATCTCTGCCATCTCAATTACGCACTTCGGTCTAACTGGAACTCCGTGCTATACGATCCAAACCAAGCATTAGGAATATTCTCTTCTATAATGTCTTGCTTCTATCATGTATAGGAATGTGACAGTAGGAACCCAAGTGTGCGGGATATCCAAAGTCTTGGCTATAGCCTGTCGTTCACTGCCTAGGGCACCTGGCACTAGCCTCTATTTCTGACATGGTGAGGATATTAACCACTGTAGTTACCAATAACTTATACCGTATCGGTACCGATTAACTGCCTAGCTCTAATGCTACGGAGAACTGCATATACACCGTAAATTTATATGGTATATTAATCTAGGAGGCGTTATATCACGATATCATCAGAGTTTGCTGCCCACTAGGTAAAATCCATTACAACCAACGAATAGCTAGTTCACAAAAAAGAATGCGAAGTTAATCTGGCAGCTGTCGTCACAACACAAGCTTTCCCCTCTCAGCTTTCTTCCTCTTCTCTAAAATGTAGGTTGGCAAAGGTCAGCATTGTCATACTTTTACGATGTAGTTTCTACATATTTTATCTCGCAATACTACTTTCAACGCATAAAACAAAGCTCCACAGATACAAAAGTTCATCTAGTAACATGCTGCGTTTTAACAAATTCTTTCTATTGACATGGGTTCCTCGGTCGAATTCTCTCAAAAGCAACAAGTCTGCTTTATGTGTTATTCAAAAAAAGGTTGGATTTGAGACTGTAGCAGAGAAGCACAGGCCTGTCCTATTTAGGAAGAACGGCCATTTGGCCAAGCTTATATCTGTAGTTACCCTTAGCCCTTACCCGCCAACATGGTATCGCGGCTCTTCAAAATATCCATTTTCTACTAATAGTCGCTAGGACACTCCGCCTAGCCGCACAACCCAACTCGCAACGTCCCCGTCTAACCATAGCATAGTCGCCCTTTTATTTTCCAAAATATGCTCTCCGTGTTTAGGCGCGCGGAGTGTATGTTTTGAGTTAAACTTATGCTCCATAGCATCACCGCTACCTTAGAATCTTTGTCTCCTTGGGTAAACCGAGAAGACTATCTCTAAGACTATCTCTTCACGATTTTATTTTCTCTCCCTCCTCTCGACTCCAATACTGGACTACCCTTAACTTGGGATATTCATCTTATTTGAACCAACAGAAGTAATTCATTGGATCTAGTTCGCAAATATCGCAGCTGAAGTTACCTTGGTATACATATATTGCAGCTCGGCTGTTGAATGTTTGCTAGGCCTCTTGTTCCTGTTCCTCTATGCTCTCTTTTATTTATTTTTTCTCGAAATATGCATCTTACGATGCCAAGGCACTATCCCATAAACATTTGGAAAAATTTCCTTTTTGGCCAAGTGAGCAAGAATAGCTACATATATGAACCTGTACAAAAAGCAAGTATCCCTTCTTTCATTAAGGATTGATCGTATGGTGCGCACGGCTTTATTCTCGCCTCTTTCTTGCCCCTATGCCGGATGTTCTTACTCGTCCTGCCGCTCTCGCACCATTCCTAAATAGGACAAGAAGGGCTGAGGAGAGTATATCCAGATCTTGCCTAGGGAAAAACTTTCTACTAGGTCTTCTTTCTGAGGGTCTGTGTACATGAAAACCGTACAATCCTTTAAATACATTTCCATCGCGATTTGTACTTAATGTTGATGTGACTCCATATAACATCGTCTTATCAGTCAGAGCCAAAAATGCGTTGCTCTCACTCGTCCTTTTGCCTTTCTCGCTGTTTTGCCTAACAGTCGGCCGGGATTTCACGTGACTTGGAGTGTGACCTGGCATTCTACTTGTGAATTTGTGAATGAATAAATAAAATTAGCTCTGAACGCATCCTTTTTAGTTATTATCCATATAAGAAAACAAATGTAAGATGATGCTTCGATACCTATGTACAATGAGATTCTGCAAACTAATGATTATTTTCAGTGTTTAATATTTTTTCCTTGGGGCTTCAACGTCTTGTTTTCATACGGGATATGGGGCCATTCTCTACAGTAGGCGGTAAGTTAATATCCTGATCTAAGCACTAGATTTCTTTTCCTCGGGAAAGCAGAGACAACTCGGGACCTTGCAAATAATGTATTTTTCTTCTTTAGTAATGCTAGGATATATTTGTATGTATACAAGCAAACCTTGGAACTTGGATGTTAAATTTCATGTATTATAGTCTCGTACAAGGTTCGCGGCTATTCCCATTTTGCCATCTGTTCATTGAATTCCAACACGGCAGTTGCGTAGCCAAGATCCCGTCTACTTCGAAGTGTGGATGAACAAGCAAATAAAAAAGGGGAGTTGCGTACTTCTCGATTTTTCAGGTACTCGACGAGTCATAAAAAGTCGCGTACTCGATCTAAGCTTTTGTCTCAGTACAGGATCGAGCAATTACCTTGTCCACGCAAATGGTTTCAGGCAAACTTGACTTCTTGGCGTTGTCAAGTAACAACTTGCCGTCAATGGGCTCTACATGTACACTGATAAGGTGATTGACAAATATATGGTGATATCACGGCCAATGAGGCTCTTACAAAGCGATGTGCCCTGACATTTCAAATGTCAAGTAGTCAATCGTAGTATCCCTCATGCTTTGATGATAAATAATTATACCAGATGCATGATATCATGAAGCCAACAAAATTCGCCATGAGCACAAAATCACTAGTACTATTTTATCCCGTACCCTCGTTTAGATTCATTGTGATAAACCTCGAAAATGATGTCCAATCTGTACTTTTATCTATGACGGAGATTTTCATCGTACACTTTTTTGCATATCATCAAAACGCAACCAAGGAACGACCGAGATTGAACGCATCTATCAAAATCAGCAGCTAGCATCGCCAAGAAAAGATAATGTCAAACCAAAGTACAAATCCTCAGTGTGAAAACGATGCATTATCGTCATGGCTTGTAAGTGTTTGGGGTTTGCGAATCCCAGACTTATTCGTTCGTTCCACTTGTATAGCCCACCCATAACAACATAAACATTGGTAGAATGATAGTTGGCGAAATTGATCTTCTGATTTTCTTTCCCTTTTGTGCTTTATCGTTGATGCGAGTATAAGTTTGGAAATATACCATTAGCTCAATGGAACCCTCCTCTTACCATTTGTCCCCCACTTTTTGTGCTTCATACTACATATCTGTATAAGTCCATGAAATGTTTCGATTCCGTTTCGCTCGTTAAAGCCTCGTCTAGCTATTTTCAGTCTTGCTCATAATATATGTATGTGTTTGTGCTTTGCATAAGATATACGGCCATTGCATCAGATAAGGTCAAAATATCTTGGCATTCTAAGACAAGCCATCAGATGCCCTATTATGTGGAGCAACCGATAAAGGCATCATCAATAACAAAATGTTTGCGATTTGATTTTTCAAACTATGTGCTTCTGCTTTCGTGATTTACTCAGACGGAGATCTACAGGGCCAAGGCGTCATAGCTTTTTTTTTTGCGGTCACTAACACAAAGCCATCAAGTTGTAAAATATTCGGACAAATATTCCGGGCCTGTCGTCTGTAAATCGCCGATTAAATGATAGACGCACAGTAGAATCGTGCACAGCATGTCACGCTTAGGTAAAATAGCATACATTTCCACACACACACACATACCAATTCTCTAGTTATCCAAGCATCGTTTGCATAATTCATGAGAATAAACCAAGGTCTTTGACAGCCCAGCAAACTCATCTTGCTCTCGAGCACTTGCTCCTACCACATGATGGCTAGTGACATGGTTGGTGGTCGCCGTAGTTAACGTGTTTCGTCCAAGGTTATGGTGGGTTACACTACCACATTTAAAGTCTCGGAAGTGCAAGCGGACCGCCCCCCCCTCTTCATTTTTTTACTGTGTACGAGATCCTCTTTTGTTTGTCCTTTCAGTCTCGTATAACCTGTTCAACTAACATACGTATTGTTTTTGAATAGTAGTAAAACCTCTGACCGATCGGCGTTCTCAGATGGCTCTTGGTGTCCGGGAGCAGTCGATCAGAGGCTACTTTTCTTGGTTCCGAAGCCCTTTGTACGCTATCCCGTCACCCTCCTCTATAAAATAAACAGTGATGGATTGAACTGTGCGTCTGCTCTAGTCCTGTTAAAGCATCAATGCATAGCACTACTTTGGTCACGCAACAGCACCGACTGTCCTAGCAACTATCGTGGTTATATTATGGGTACATCTTAAACTAGACTTCAAAAAGGTAGGTAGATAGTGGACATAGCGATATAGATTGCAGATCTTTTCCAGGTCAAGATGCAGACATTATGCAAGCCGGTGCAGATTAGCATTTTACCAGCATACTGAGTTCACTTACATATGTATGTAATGTTTATTACCTAGCTGTAACCGTCAAATTCTTTTTTCTGGGGTTCTTTTGTCTTTCAAGCCGCTGTTGACAAAATGATGTGAAAGATAAATATCCAGAAATGGATATTTATTCAGAGTCTTATGATGGACGGGGTCATGGATATCGAGACAGCTGGTTTATCGACAAGTTCGTTTTCTTTCCCAAGTGTTTGAACCTTTCTATGGTCCAACCGCTTTTAGCGTAAAAGCAACGGTCCGCGGAAGATTTATTAATGAGTATGTCGTTCATCAGCAAAACAGAAGATCAAGATCTGCAAATTTACATGCCTATAATATGTTTAAAAATGCTGTAAGTGTATACATACGTGTACAAAGTGCCATGCTTTAGCTAGTTAGTACTTTCAAGTGCAGGGGAACTACGGAAGTATGTAGTTCGTGACGCCATCTTTCAATCACTAGATATCTAGGGTTAGTCGAGTCTTTCAAGCTATGAAGAAAAATTAAATACGTGATGTACTTTACCAACAATGATATCTTCTTGGTTTCTCCGCTAGTTTTCCAAACTATACACGATAAAGATGCTGATTATTAACCGTTCCTTGTCACTATTAAAAGCAATAGCATCTATTTTTCCCGATTCTTTTGTTATATCTATGACAGTATGTAGCTGGCTCAAACCCTAACAATATCGCCCACTTTACAAAATATTCAAACTATCTGTTTGGTTTTTCACGTTAACATTGACCTTTGGTCACCATTTCAAAGTAACAAATCGGCCCATCGTTCATTTCAGCTAGAAATGAAGCTGCTTTGTCGGTCACTTGTTCCGAAGTCCGAAGCAGTCTTTGGGAATCAAGTCATGTCGACTAACTATTATATCTGTATATTGATATGTGTGTACAATCATGCTATTTGCCGAGACACAAATATATGACAAGAAATTCAACACATTGAAGACTTGTCATTCATAGTTACATATGGTCATATACACTTTGATTTTGTGTTCATATTTGAGGTTAAGTAGACAAGTCATGGTAAGATCTTGCCCCTGAAAGCTACATACATAACTTTCACTCCTTCTAACTTGGCTTCGATGTATATAAAACGCTGATATATGTAGGTACTCTCAAGTAGGTTTTTTTTTTTTTTTTTTTAATTCATTAATCTTATGGAGCTATAGAGCTATGAAGATGTAATCTCTCAAGTAGGTAATGATATACGAGTATGCATATCGTGGAGAAAGCAACCGAGAGAGAGAGAAAAGGGAGGAGAAAATGCCTAAATAATCCCTGATAAAAGTAAAACTAACCTCAAGGTTTAGAAAATGGGGAATTGATGAGGTTCCAGACGCGTACAGTATATTTTTTTCCCAGTTACAGGCATCGGTAGCTAACTGACTTGATCAAAAACTTCCGTACGAGAACTAGGACCGGAACAAGATACATACAAAAAGAATGTCCGTAATATTAACGACGGTTGAGTTTATGCTATTACCAGAGAACCTTGCCATACAATATGATAATTTGCCATGGGATATTGTGCTCGAATAAGGCAATATGGAGCGAGGACCGTAAATGTCAAACAAATGATATAACATCGAAAGAAGTGATCTTTTCTTGTGCTTTCCAATGGTTTGTTTGTTTTGTACATAATGAATAACACCAGAATACATAATAGCGACGAACACTTGGACAGCTTAGCCTCTTAATTTCCATAGTGTGTACACGTAGCAGTAATACTACAAACCGGGATATGGAATATGAAACTACCTAGAAAATATTAGCTGCTTTAGTTTTGTTTGTTATACGTCGTGCTGTTGCTGCCTCGCTAGGCCTAAGAAACTGAATCAGGAAAGTAGTCGTTTGCCTGTTATTAAAGACGCCTGGGGAATTTATAGCCTGTATTTTGCTATGGGGATGTATTTGAAGTGACTATTCCCGTTGAATAAATACCCCCGCACAAAGATAAAGATGACTGATTGTATGATATAAATGATGTAGCTTGGTAATAAGCTGGCATGTGTGACGTTGTACGGATAATGCGAAATTTATATCAACACGCTACATATGTATGTGTATTTTCTGTATTTTCTGTATTTTCTGTATAATATGTATGTTTTGAACTGCATATCTGTACTAGCCTAGTATTACAATGTATCGTTAGCAGCATACAAATAACCAACTCACCAGATAGTTGTATAACCAAAAAAAAAATCACACGCAAGAATGACTAGTCTACAGTATCTAACCACCAAGTGAACTGGGATCAGACAAGCTCTAGCCTAGTCCAGTATAATCTGTTTTAAATATGTAATATCTGACACTCTGAATTTTCTTAGGCGCCACGACACTGCTCCAATATCCCACGCCGGGATCCGATTTTTTGACTAACAAGAACTCCAAAAAAGCAGATCCATTGAAACGGCGATAATCCGACCGACAAATTGACCGATTTATGTAGATTGATATGGGGAATCGGGCGTCCTATTTTGTCTATTGTTTGAACTGGTACGCTACTTGACCAACACAACTAAGATGGCTAGTTAGTTAATACAGATTGCTACATAGATACATAACTTGTATATGCATATACATATTTGTTTGACAAGAACAAGGAGATTTTCTACCGCGCTGACTGAGCACTATATTTGCTTTATGCTGTTCATGAACAACAAAGTATTGAAGAAACTTTTATTTATGATGCCTTGTAGCGTTTTGTAGTTACAATTTCTATTGTTCTTGAGTCTTTGGACAAGAGTTTCCCATACCGCCTGATTGATAGCATGTAGAAATTTCACTTATGATCTTCACATAGTTGGCCAAGACATTATGGGTTAGAATATTTCAAGGTTAGGAGCTAGTAGTCTCAACATAAAATATAAAAACAAGTGAATAGAACTGTGCAGCTCATGGCAGTTCATTCTTGTCCCCCCCCCTTATATACTTGGCATACTTGAATATTGAAATTCGAAGAAAGCTCAAGACTGACATGATACCTAATCTTCTTCACCAGTCTTCTGTTTAAACAACTTGGTTAAACTATTTGAGGGCACAATGTAGTTGTAGTCAGAATGTTATTTACTAGGGAACATAATGGCTCTTTTGAAAAGCAAATTCAACTCTAAAACGTCAATGCCAACATTACCAACAACCCAACTAATTTCCTACTTAGTGGCTTAATTGTATACCCAAATATCTCTTCAACATGACATTGATTATCAAAAAGTACCTGGTGATTAATGTAGAGCACCCTTAATGTATAAGCCACTGTCTCATCACATGTGACACAAAAAGAAAACATCAACTTGAAATAACTATATGTAGTTATCTTGCTTTGGCAATATCTGATAGGTCTCGTGCATATATGTATCTTACTTACTAAATCTGCTCTCTAAGCTTGACAAGAAATAAACTTGTGCTAGCCAAGTATTTGTTCAGTCTAACTCGTCATGAAGAAGTGATGAGATGGCGTGATTTCAAACTGACAAGAACGAAAAAGTTGTAAACACAGAATCATAGTACTTGATATACGTTACATTATATTACACAATACTAGTCTTGGACTGGATGCATACCCCTTTGGGCTAAGCTAGTATTATTTGAAGAATAAGGTCGACACATGCATTGCATACTGCTCGACCGGATGCTTGAGTCATATGTCTTGAAACTTAAGTAACGGGTTTCAGACCATAACCAAGATATCTATCACTTGATGCTGTGACAGAGCTAATAGCATCGAGAGCGTGGCATTCTATTCATCGTCCTATACTGTTCACCACTGCTCCTACCATAAGCGCCGTCTCGCGTTCCCATTTCTTAGCTGTGGCAGTCGCCGTGGTTGCTGTACTTCCAACTGCGGCCATGCCCTTTGTGGCGATAGCATTGGGTGGCAAGCATCCTCTACGCACGCAATCGCGCATGGCTTCACCAACCGAATCTTTCTTGTTTTTCAGTGTCTTGGCAGCAAGTCCACCCCGATTGATGATTTCGATTGTTCGCGTGCTGATACTATTCGCTAGTGACCGCCAAAAGTATGAAACTAATGACCCGCTCTCTAACTGTGCGAGTAGGGGTTGCAAGTAGTTTGGTGGTTTTGGTGCGTTGGGAAGGAGAGGGTGCGCCGGTGGCTTTGTTGTGCTGAGAATGATTTCTAGTGCAACGAGGCTTTGGCATCGAGCTGCAATTTCGCTGACGGCTCGATCGAGATTTGTGAGTTGACCGAGAGCACGAGCAAGAGTTGTTGTGCTTGTCTGTAAAGCTGTTCGTACATGGCTTTCCAACGAGCGTAGTGCAAGCTGAGCAGTAAACTTTTCTTGAGATTGGTTCCAGTTGATTGGTGACACGAGGTATAGAGTGTTTAACGCTGATATTAAGCGTGTCTTGGACTCTTCACCTTGCGCAAAGGTCGCCGTTGTTGGTACTGAGAATTCTCTGACAATAGTCTCCGAGCTTTCTCTCACTGACTTCTGAATGGGCGCAATTGATGTCTCCTTGAGGCTGCGGATCACGTCTATGCGGTCTAGCCCAAAGCCTTCTTGACCGGGGGCCGTCTTTTCTAGTATCTCTCGTAGTGACAGCAGTGTATTAGCTGTGCGCACCAAGGCTCTGTGATCCTCCTTTTTAGAGATAGATGTTGCACCAGGTGTGAATTCTGCATTTTGTAGTTCAAGTTGGCGACTAAGTTGAAGACAACGAGCCGTTGATCTCATCAAGCGCAACGTCTCTAGAAGCCTTGTCGTCACTTGCCGGACCTCTTCGGCTTCTGAATGCTTTGTTATGACCTCCTTCTCTAGTTGCTTATAGCTATCGTTGAGACTTTGTAGTTGCGCATCGAGCTCGGTGACAATTCGTTGACTCGCGCTGTTCTGCGCAGCGGTGTATTCGAGGAGGGGAATGGCAGATCGTGTGGTCAATAGATCGATATGCGAGTCGATCTCTTGTATATCGAAAAGGACCCGCGATAGCGGAGTTGAAAGATCGAGTGGCAAATCATTGGGATTGTTTGTAGTGACGACTAGTGAGTTTGCGAACGCCGCGGGCCGGAAATCTGGCGCTAGAAATGTATCGTAGTCGATGTATGAAGGCTCGTCGTCCGCCATTTTAAAAGAAGAATCGAAGAATATGTTTTCCAAGCAGTAAAGAAGTTAATTGGGCGAAAATTGGCACTAGGATCGAGCTTGCTAGTAAGAAATTGGTGAGTTCCAGCACAGTGACGTCAACGATTCTTGCTCACGATGCCGAGATCTGGACAGCTCTTGTTTTCTTGGGAGCTTCCGCCACAGTGAGAGACATATACGCCACACATTACCAGCCACAGCAGAGGTTGCTTTGTTCCTGGTCCGTTGGATGACGGCAGGAATGAAGCAAGTGGCCGGAAACAGCGGCTTACACAGCAAAATAAAGCAAAACTGATAGCTTCATTGGCCAATCAGACATGGCAATAGTCACGTGAGCCGAGAAATCCCCACACTTGTCATGCAGGGATGTGATGCTCATGCGAGAATAACAATGATTGTTTTGTTTGTTAAGTGCCTTTATCGATAAACTCGGCCGGCACTGTAAGCTATCGAACTAGCCATGAAGAACACTGGAATTTGGATGTGTGATAAAGTTGCTGATTTACTGGCTGGATGGCTGGATCAGCACTGCGGAATCGTCGGACTTGGTCTGATGGATCGTCAATAGCCTAAGAAGAATGCGAGATTCAACCCCTCGACTCGGATTCAGACAGACAATTTTCGAACAGTTTGCGACCCAACAAACGAATCGAAACGAATCGATGGCCACCTCGGAGGCGGGATTAGTTGTAGATAGGCCATAACCGTATGTATTGCTGGCTCTAGCTTGGTCTAGATTACTATCTGGATTACCTAGACTGTGGCATGTCCAGCAATTAGTGCGTTGGCGCCTTTTCTAGTGGCCGAGCGCAGGCAAATAAAGCAACGAAAATCAGAGGGTTTTCTAGGCGGGTTTGATTTGTTAGCTGCCGCAAAAGGCATTCGTCCGTTCTGACCTCCTTGATTTATTTCTTAAAGTTTATGCTATAACTGATAATCTAATCCCTCTCTTCTTTTCTTTTTCTTTTTCCCTCATCTCATCGTCGCCTAGAAAACGATGCCAGATTAGCGACTCGATACTTTCGATCGCGGTGAATCTTTTGATCTTTATCCTTATTGGCCCGAGAATACACAACACCCAGCCTCCGTTGTTTTTCCCACCCGTTCTTCTTCTTTTGGAAGCCTTGCATTGGTATCGCCACCGCCGCCAGATTCGCTTCTGCCGGCCACACCAACATCGTGACATTTTGGTCCATCCAGATACTCGACTAGACTAGACTTGGCCCGACTCGTTTCTCTTTAGCCGCCATGATCCCCCTCGAAAACTCCGTCGAGTGGCCCGCCGGCGACAACGACACCGACACCATCCTCGGCGGCCACCACCTCAACCTCACGCTACTGAAGCAATGGAACTACACCCTGTACGCCAACCACACGCTCAGCAACTTCTCCAAGTGCAAGATGGCCCTGGAGCCTCACTTTCCCTATGCCATCTTCACCAACGGCTCGTTCGCCAACTCAACCACTTGCTACCGTGCGCTTAATCCCGCCGGCGAACGGGCCAAGACTGGCATCGGCTTTGTCGTGCTATATGCCATATGTCTTTTCTTTATTCTTCCTTGCCTGCGCAAGCATGGCCGGCTGCATCTGCCGCCCGAGCGCCGTTTCTTCCCCATCGGTCGCCGTTGGCAATGGTATTGGGGCTCGTTTGTGTGCGCCTGTGGCCTAATTGGTCTGTTTGCCAATGTTGATGTCGACCGTTACTACCTACCGTCTATCCCCATCGTCATCACGAGCTTTTTCTGGTACCTCATGCAGATGGGCGCCATGGCTCTGGTCTGGGAGGCTATTCGTCATTGGAACTCCTGGTCGGAGCGTCAGTGGATCGACCCTAACCCGTTTGCCTACCCGCAGTTTGATCAGCGTGGTATGTTCGAGTTCTGGCTGCCGCTGGTCTACTACCTGTTCTTGTGGATGAATTTCTTCCTCGTTATTCCGCAGGGTTGGAGTAAGACCCAGAAGCAGAGATCGCAGCAGCAAATCGACCTGCGCGCCAAGCCGTTTGTATTTGCTCCTAGATTCAAGGTTGCTGCAGTCTTCCTTTCACTGTGCTACATCATCAACTTCATCTCACTTACACACACTATCTGGCATTACAAACCCCGCGGCCGCTCTATCTTCCATCAAATGCTCAACTTCATCCGCTATACTCCCGTTCGCTTCTACATCATCTTGCCTCTTCAAGCCATCATGATTGGCTATCAATGGGCTGTTTGCTTCAACTGGGAGATTCACCCTGTCAATATCAAGGCCAATGTCACTTCTATCTTTGTTGGAGGCTACCTTCCTATGGTCTTGATCATGTTGGTCCAGGTCATCTGGGGTTGGCACCATTCCAATGAAGATCTTGAGTTGATTCGCCAGCGCAGGATCCGTGAAAGTCAGATCGACGCTGACCTTGGCATTGTTAGCAAGCCTAACTGGTGGAAGCGAGTCAACGGTGATGAGCACCTCAACCTTTCTGTTATCGAGCGTCTCCGTCGCCGTGTTGCTGCCGTAGGCGGTGGCCGTCGTAGAGATGACGCTGCAGCTATGACCGACGAGGGTCATGATCCTTCAGGTGCTGACGAAGCGGGCTACCGTGACGACATTGAGATGTCACCTACATCAGCCAATGCCTCGGGTCGCCGGCCAAAGTCTTCAGCATCCTCACGTCGCTCTATTGCTACTCTCCCCTCACCATACACCGGTAAATCAGAACAACGTCGTTATGAGCGTGCTATGGAAATTGCATCTCAGATGCTGTTCCCCAACAGTCAGCCGCGTCTAACGCCTGAACATGTCCGATCCCTGCAGGAGAGTGGGCCACCGCCGCCATACCAGGCTGCGCCATTCGGGTCTTCTTCGTCTGCCTCCGGCTCCGGCTCCGGCTCCGGTGCTCGGCCTGGTGCCCAATACAGCAGCATTTCGTCGTCAGCGGCGTCCCAGCAGAGACCGGCATCAAGCTCATCCACTGACACAGCTGACTCTACAACTGGCCTTAACCCGCAGAAGATTAAAAGCATGTTGGATATTTAAATGCCGCTGATGGCCGTCCCATAATGCTATTGACGATATATTCATTTGACTTATCAAGTGAAACCTTAGCTATCTTGAACAAGCATCGCTACTATGGAAGCGGAGGATGAAGAGGGTCACGTATTCTGCCGACTTGAGCAGACAGAGCAGCTCATACCTGAAGCTGTGTCAATGTTTTTTCCATGTTATGTTAAATGCCTTATATGATGCTCAATATAATTTACTTGCGAATATTAAATCGCACTACTACAACATTATGTACTTTTACTGCTGCAATCACTGATGCTCCGTTTCCCTTTTACTCCGTTAGAATTTCAACTTGTGATTATGTCATTTAGATTGTGAGCTTATACCAGAAACCGCTGCTGTTAGACGTTCGTCGTTCCACACTCCAAGCCCGAGGATATCTCGCAGGCTGCGCTTTTTAGATGCATATGTCGGGTCAGAACCGCATGGGTCTGTAGCTCGTCCTGTAAAGTATAAAGAAACAAATTAGTAAACTAGTTTATATGGTAGCGACACCTCGAGCCATGATAAGTCTCTAGCAAAATTAGCTAGAAAGCCCGCCACTTCTGCTAGCTAATACTTGATACTTACTGATATTGCCAGCTCCTCCAATACCAAATCCTCGTAATTGTCCATCACGTTCATCTAGGTAACGCTGCTCATCCTCTTCCAAGCCGGATACCCCTCTTTGAAGATACTTATCACAGAAATCCCTGTGGTCGTCAAGGGAACTCCGACTAGCATCAACCACGATTCGAATGCCCGTCCGGCCTCCAACCATATCTAAGCTCCGACGCCGTGGCCGTTGTGAAAAGCCATCGTGAGACGCAAGCATATGTGAAGAGAGCGGACTCAACTGCTGCAGCCTTGCCTCCGCGATGCCGCCGACGCCATGATCGAAGCGTTGTCGTCGTTTACAATTATGTGTGATAAGAGCACGCTGGGGTACGACTAGTCCGGTGGAAGAAGAAGGCATATCGATCTTAGCCATGGGTGTAGATACTGTAGACACATTGATGCTTCTAGACGAAGAAGAATATGGCGAGGGTGAGAGTGTATGTGTGCTTTTGGTGTTGTTTCGCCAACGGGGAGATATTGACGATGGAGAGGCAGGCTGTGATGTTGTTGATGAGGCGTTGCGTAGATTGGCAGTAGATATACTGCGGACTAAGGCGATCTTTCCTTGTACGCGGACATGATGTCGGACCGGTCTAAGCGGGACTAGTCGAGACGTCTCGGGGTCGATGTCTCCAAGCGGAATATCGGCGAGAGAATTCGACGAAGACGATGACAATGAGGAGTATCGTGAGAGTGGAAACATAATGGAAGACTGTATATACTCTCTTTCTCTCTTTGTATGCTGCAATATAGAAGATCAAGATCAAGAAGCGCCCGCTTATGAGATTATTAACACTATAAGAAGGGGGATCTGGAAGCTCAAGAACTAAGAAATCACACAACAAGGCACAAAATAAAATAAGAACTAGAGACACAAACAAAAGAATTGAAAAAAAAAAGAAAGCAAGGAGAGAAACAAAACAAGCAGGTCTTGACAAGATTTAGATTTGACGCCCAAAAAGCCAAATTAACAAATCGACGACGCAAGGGAATCTACAATGTCGAGCCACACATGAGATGGAGATCTCCTTGTAAGCTTTCTTATAATTGTCTGGAATAAATTCCTTATTCCGAAAATTTTGAGAAAATCAAACAAGAAACACAAATCCAGGCCTACTGGATATCTTATAGCTTCGATAGAATGACAGATAAATCGCCGTAGTATCCGTTTTATAGGTCTAGATATTCAAGATCAGGTCGTATAGGATTCACAAACTCGTTCCCACGATCAGGGTTTGTTGGTCAATCTGAGCCAATCCCTAAGCTTGATAGGCTTGAGCAGATTTCAACTAGTTTAAGGAACGATAAAGACAAAAAGAAAGAATAACAAGGCCACAAACAAGTATACCTAACCGCTTGAGTCTATTGTTTCAACAAAATCTCAATGTCAGAGGGAGCAAAAAGGCAGGCGGAAGGGATCTCGAAGTCAGGGATGGATAGCGTGAATAGTAATAATAGAACGTGGTAAGTCCTGATAAGAACAGCACAAAAAATGACAGTAAGAAGATGTGAACGTAACAGCTATTACACTAGGAAACCAAGAAATAGCAAAGATTCACAGTTCCAGGGAGGGTAGACACGCCATAGATATATAGTAACCAACTAGTCCAGTTCAATCAAACTACGAAGGTATCCCACGGACGACGGGGTCTACGATTACGCTAGGATCATCATATCCGTATGTATGTGTGATTAACACAATTACACATACAGTTAAAAGACCTTCATGGGAGCCTTTGTTGTACTATGGGTACCGTTTTTCACAAACGAAAACGAAAGATAAAATACGGTAGATATAACAGCGGGAATAAAATAGAATCTTCCCGCATTGGTCCCATTGGTTAGTTCAATTCGTTCCAGGCGGCCCGGCCAACAAGAGAAACCTTGACGGAAGCGAACAAAGCGCGGCCTTTCTTTTTTTTTTCTTGTTTTCTCAGTGACAATATCTATGTTTTCAATCAGATACTACTAGGCTAAGCTACTTTTGGGTTCTTTTTTTGCTGTTCTGCTACTCTTTGATATCACATAACGGAGAGCAGTCAGAGTTGTATGTTGAGACAACTAAGGCATAAGACATGCCCCACGGGAAACAACTTGTAATGTACTATCTAGGAGGTAAGACGAGCAAACTGTAACCCTGTCCCTGTGATACTCTCGGGTGTTCTGTGAACCGATTAGGTGACTTGCTGCGATCAATGTCAAAATTTGCTATAGTAATAAGTTTCCTATATCGTCTTTGCCTTTATAATCCTTTAGTGATTCTTCATCATGAAGGTCTCGCCTCTTTCTATTTGCTAGGTCAACAATATCCTAACGCCAAGTATGGCGATGTATTTTGGCAATTTCCAATTCATGTTTGTTTATCAACAATGATTGTTTACAATCCGTTCTTTCCTAGTTTGATGTCTACATTATCCGTCTTGTTTATAAATATTCAAGAATCTCCCGATTTCATTTCATTTCCTTGTTCTTTTTCTTCTCTTCTTATCATCTTTGACATCAACTTTTCGTCACTCACCATCAACACAAAACCTCCCAGCAACATGAAACATGGCAAAAATTTGCCCTAGAGTATGAGGTTTAATATTCTTCAAGCATCCAGGCTATAATGACGGATACAGTGTCCTTCTAAATCCTCCATTAGATCGACAATGAAGCATGGTGTTCACCATAGAACCGCATAATCCCCTAGATGAAGGCTACTATTCACTCTCAAGAACTGGCCCCAAAGTGGAGGCATCACTTGCTGACTGAGAAAGAGTACTACTTCATCATCGAAAACTGCAAAGGTATGTATAATCAATTAAATATGGCCGTAATCCATTTCTTACTGACAATATCCTTGATAGAATCATATGCTGGTGTACCCATCTTTTACGACTGGGTGTTCCCACATGATTGCATCCCAAATTTGGTTAGACCCCCATAGCTCTGAACCTCTTGTAGGCCGCTGTGCTATCTATAACTGGTTATATCTCACGATGTTCCACGAGAAGAAAACAACCTGGTATAGAAGGAATAACATGGCAAGCTTCGAGGGAATTTCCAATATTGCTCATGATATTGACCCCAATTCATTCAACATCATACAACTCCGGAATGATCTCCACTACTACTTTGCAATCTTTCCAAAACATTGCGCAAACGATACTTCTTCAAGCCCTATGACCAGACTTGCTGTTCATTTTCTTGATAACATCGCCGTTGAACTCTTATGTATAGGGATAGGTCTACGACTGTGGGCAGCAGTGACACAAATGTCAATCACATTGGAGACTGCGGAGGTCTAATGACCAACAATATGGGTGGAAAGTCCGCCAGAAATGGGGGTCCTGATGATAGAAATGTTGATGTTCTAGACAGCTAGAAGATATCTGGTATCAACTCTCTCATGAAGAAATTATCCTTGCATAGGCACAAAACACATAGTTCAGTGCCATCACTTACGAATATGTTCAAGAAGAATAGAGCTAATGATAAGAGTCTAGAAAATCATGCAACTATAGATAAACATAAATATACCAAGATAAGAAAACATTGAGAAATATCGTATCATACATGGAAGTATCATGTAGAGAGATATGTAGTTCATCATTTAAGCCCTGCTACCAATTTATTTACCAAACGATCAAACTATCTATACCGAGATCACTCATAATGACTACAAATATGCCAAGAAACCATAAATGCTGAACGGTTCAAAATGTGGTGGCAGAGGCTTACTATTACACAGTCAATCAAATTATTAGCTAATAAGAATTTGTTGGTATGATATCACGGGTAAAGTTTCCGAAACAACATAGCTAGGGTTTTAAACCTTCTGATATTTTAAGCAAAAACAATGTACGTCACTTGTTGAAAACTTTTTATCGTCAACGACTTCATTATCTAAACCTTCCATTCTTTTATTAATATTGAAAAATATTCTCCAAGAACTGGAGAGAAGATCTTGTCCGATAACCAATATATTATGATCAAACCTCGATCAGGGCACTTTCACGCCTGTTCTTGTTTTGTTAGTAAAAAGTCCGTGCCTTTTTAATTTTTTTTCTTGCTCAGATGTATTTGTATAAGCGAGGTAGGTTACATTCCGCTCATAGACAAGAAAAGTATTTGTAAAGATCCAGTTGTATACTCTGATTGGACTAGCCTAGGAAATATAAGGGGAAGGTTTAGAGTCAGAGTTTATCTGGATGATGAAGAGATTGGGGAATATACGGAAAACGAGGGAAAGGGAAATTTTTATGAAGAAGAATGTGAGTCGTGTTTTGATTTAAAGAGTTGTACCAAGTTTGCCAGCAGTCGTTTATGATGCCAATAACATTAATCAAGATCACGCTTGATTATTTTAAATACCTTATAAGATCTATATCTAGTCTAGGCTCCAGTATTTTGTAGATACAAAAGAGCCTGTAATGTTGAAAATAAGGTTGCCTTTTGACAACGAGTTGAACCATGTGGTATCAATGACATCAACTAGAAATGTACTTGACTGTTATACATAGGTATATATACCTTATGAAATTTAGTTCTAGCGTAGGCTCCAGTATTTCGCAGATGAAAACGAATCTTTCTTGTTGAATCAAGGTTGACTGATGACAACAAGCTAAACCATAAGATGCCGACCTTTTAGTCTCATTCTACGCCCGACAACAGTGTAATTTTGATTATGGGGGGCGTTTTTTTCCCTTCCTACATTTCTTTTCCTCACTACCAAGATCCCTTATTCCGCTATTAGTGCCTAGAGAAACGAGAAACGAACATGAAATAATACCAAAGGAATGCACCAGCCATCCCGAAGCGGAAGCCTTACTGTACATCAGAAATCAGGGCAGTGCTCGTTACAATACAAAGCTAACTCTGTCAGCCTGTTGAATGTATGACAAGATAAGACAAAAAGACGGGAAGAGATGCCGTGAACGTTGAAATGCCGTCACTTGATTTGCTCTCAAGATGGTCTATCAAAGTAAGCACTGCCAAGAAGTAAGAGGGCGTATGACAGATGAACAATGCCATCCGGTACCTCACCGGCCTCTGATGTTGGCATCTTGAATATATATATGTGGTGTTCATCGATACTTCGATATTGTTCGTCCGAGTATCTACGCTTCATTCTCTCATACGCGACTATACATTCCAGCACTTTTATATTCTCCTATCATGTCAAACGGACAATACGGTATGCCCGCATCTATATACTATACAAAGGCATCGCCTCTGCTAACAAGTGATAAGTTGACGGGAGTCTCTTCTACTACGCGCCTAACCATGGAGCGGCTATCTTCTTCACAATAGCCTTTGCGATATCTTTCTTTGTTCATTTCTATCAGAACATGTCAGTCTCACTACCTTCCAAGCTATTCTTGCTGCGACCCCAATGCTAATATTGCTGTCGCTATACAGCCACTATCGTTCTTGGAAAGTCACTACACTTTTTCCGCTATGCTGCGCCATCTTTACAGCTGGATTTGCCATACGGATCTACTGTTCGTATAACTATGACAAATTAGGTGCATATATTGCCCATATATGTCTAGTTTATGCAGCTCCGTAAGTTACACGCTGCTTCTTTCATGTTTCTCTTGCTCCGTGATATACATAACCCTAACCCTATGTTTTCACCTAGGCCGCTTCTTGAGCTGCAGAACTACCATATTCTCGGTCGCATTCTATCTTATGTGCCGTATCACACACCTATCCATCCCGGACGTGTACTGACTACATTTGGCATCATTTCATGTGTTGTAGAGGTGTTGAATGGACTCGGCGCCTCATACAGCGCCAACAGCAGTCTACCAGCCTCTAAGATTGAAGCCGGCCACTCTCTCGCCAAAGCCTCTCTAATCATCCAGCTCTTCGTACTACCTAGTTTCCTAGCTCTGGCCGGCTATGTCCACAACCAATGCCGACGAAGCGGTGTTCTTCGACACGGAAACTTGCTAAGCCGGCTCTTCATGGTGCTGTACATATCCTCGTTGCTTATCCTGGCACGCACGGTGTACCGTGTGGTCGAGTACTTTGATCTCACAGACGCCGTAGCATCCGTGCAGAACCATGACTCTAGCACGGAGATCTCGGCTACTATCCGGTACGAGTGGTTCTTCTATGCGTTTGAAGCCATGCTGATGCTGGTTAATGTGGTCATGTTCAATATCCAACACCCACGAATGTTCTTGCCACAGAAATATACTGTGTATCTGGCACGCGATGGCGTCTCTGAAGTCGACGGTCCTGGTTGGAAAGATACGCGCTCGTTTTGGAAAACCGTGGCTGATCCGTTTGATATTGAGAGCTGTCGGTCTAATAAGAGCCGCAAGAGTACCGGTGATAGGTTTTGGGAGCATGACGGTGTGCAGCCGCTGCCAGGCTTTTCTGGTCTAGAGAAACAGTAGATCAGGGGATATTCTTGGTATATCATGTTATATTGAAGCTTTACGCCTGGCTCGTCTTGTTTCGGTTGTAATGTATGGTAGAGTGCAGATTATATGCAAATATACAATTTCTGACGCATTCAAGCATTGATTACACTATAGCGCACGCCATCTCGCTACCGTAGAGAATGACAAGCGAGCAAAGAATATAATGACCAATACCATACATGTACATGTTATACATGCAGTATATCGTGAAGCATGTATGAACATATATTTGCAGCAACTTATTCTCTCTGTCTTGATTTATTCTTTAGTCTGTTACTCCTGTCCTGAGGCGACATTTTTCGTCTTCTCCTTCCTGCCTCATGCATGCAACATGATATTCCTGCATTACTTCACCAGGCCCATGACAGTTGCATTCTTGGAGCTAGGCCGTTTCTCCATAGTTCTGCAGATTCTACAACTGACTACTGCGTTTGCTCTCTGTCAGTATACAGACGAAAGGATCGCTTACTGCACAGGAACCAGGGAAAAGATACTAATAGAGGGCGCCCTATGTTCCAATGGATTATCGAGCTCGGGTGAGAATGAGGGCAAAAGAGAGCTTCTCGTTAACTGCCCCTCTCTCCTTCTTTTATCATAATGGTGCCTTGTTTGTTTATGTGTCCGCTGCTTTTGGCCATGATGGGGCAGGTCGTTGCGTTTTCTTGGCCGTGGGGTAGTTTTTTTGTCTTATTTCTTCCTAAGGTCCTCAGGAACCCAATACAGTGACATTGACCTCTTTTTAAAGCATATCTTTCTCAAAAGGCTCGGGAAGGCTCGATCTTGAGTTCAGGCCCCATTCTGGCGGTGTAAGTGAAGCAGTGCGCCTTGTCTAGGGTTTGTAGTGTATTAGCGCATCATTGGCTAGGGTTAGATGGTCATCCCGACCACGCTAATTCATCGTGAGGTTCTCGCTAGGCGTATTGCTTTATTCCTCTTGTTTTTCCTAGGCCAGAGCTTTGAGCCAGATTTTCCCAGTTGAAAAGCCTGCATTACATCTTTTGGGATAAACAGGATCAGTAGATTCCACAGGCTATTCTCTTTGTAGCCCTCTTCCTCTGTTTGTTTTCCATTTATTCTTATAATAAGACAAGCATGTGATTTATAGAGGAAGCCTACTATTTTCACTCGTACAAATACCTGTAGAACGCATTTTTGTCTAGGAATTCTAGGAGAAGGAAGGAAGGCAATGAGAACTAGCTAGTATTTGCTTTGTTTTCCTTGTTCTTCTTTATTGTTCTTCCCTTGCTAGCACCGAAAAAAGCGAGAGTATTTCTACTATCTAATAAGGCACCTTAAAACAACCCTTGATCCAAGCTTTGTCGGAAGACGATCGAGATTCCTTAAGAATACTACAAAAATCAAGCAACCAGCCATCTTTGTTATGCTCCTATTTTTTTTCTTTTCTTCTTCCCACGTTTGTCTTGTTTTTGTGTCATTTTTTTTTTTTACATTTTATCTTCTTTCTACATAAGACAACGAATCGCCTTCTTTTTGTCAGCCATTTGATATCTAAATATATATAATCTGCAACTACCGTGTTATCTATCCACTTTGTACTCTTCAATCGGGGTTGTTGCTCTGCGTGTGAAACAAACAAGCCGCCTTGCATATATGATCATCTTTCACTTTATCAGTTAACAATTACTTTGCATTTGTTTCTTTTTTCTTCTCATCTTCTTTTCTTCTGTCATATTCGTTTTTGTCTCTCTGCCGCAACACCCGTTTTTTTTCGTCCTATTGCCAGACTACTTGAATCTGCTGATTAACCAGAGCTTATTCATATTTTTGTCTTTTTTCTCTTGGCGGACGTCCGATCCCACAACTCAAGTCCAGCAATCTTTGCCTTTTCTTCTCCTTTCTGATCCCGCCTTGGACATCAACACAGGCCAATTCTGTATATACATACCCTTCAGCTTTGACGTTGTTCTTCCCTCTATCTAGGATAATCCGTGTGCGGTTTGCCTCGATTCTATCGCCTTCTCCGTGCCTAGAACTGTGGGATAGGTCAAGAAGATTCCTACCCAATCATTCTGGCTCGGCATTTGCAGTCAAGACGTCTTTTCATATGCTTGGAAGATCAAGTCCGGCCAACCAGAAACCGACAATCATACCTCCATCGTAGCCGTACAAGAGAAAACTTGAGATTCTCCAATCAAAGGGGGGCTGTAAGTAGTAAAGCGCACCGATAGCACGAGAGAAAGACGCCCATCATCTCCAATCGTACCTCCGGGCGGACAATCCCCCAATTCTGTTCCCCTCCTTCATAGTATATAAACCCCTCCAGTATCCTCCCCAAACCGGGGACAAAAGAATAGCCCGTCATGCTACTCATAACGACACTTGCCGTTCTACTGTCCTTCTTTGTCTACGCTGCTTCTGCCCTCATCATGAACCGTCCACCCACCGCTGGCCAACTCTCGTCGTCCCTACCGGGTCTTCGTACCATTCTCACCGGCCACGACGAAACCGGCACCGCCCGTATCCATACGGTGCGGCCGGTAAAATGGACATCCTTCCAAAACAGCAAGATGGGAATGAGCGTTGCCTACACCACACAATTCCCCGCTCAGCTGTCCGATAACGCCGATATCAACGCCCACGACGCCCTCATGGACTCCGGGCGTCTAGGTCTCGTCAAGCCCAACGGCACCGTGCTACGTTACGTCGATATCGCTCCCGGCCACGTCTGCATGATGCATCGTACGCAGAGCGTCGACTACGGCATTGTCCTCGAGGGAGAGGTCACCGCCGTCATGGGCTCTGGCGAGGAAATCATCATGGCTCGCGGCGATGTCATGGTCCAGCGTGCCACTATGCACCAGTGGCGTAATGATAGCAGCGAGAATTGGGTCCGTATGATCTTCTGTCTACAGGACTGCGAGGCCCCTGTCATCAAGGGGGAGAAGCTGATCGAGGATATGGGAGAAGGCCTGGAAAACCTCCCTGCTTCTGGTAACGATCATTGATTTCAGGTACCAAGCTTATATCGTTTAATGCGGAGTTAAATGGGTTGTTACTTGGCAAGGGATGGCATGGGATACATTGATGAAAGTTGTGCATATTGCTTGCTATTCCTGTTCGTGTTTTATTTTTAGATGCTTTGTTCCTTGATTTGTTTTGGGTGTATTGGAAATTTCTGAATTCGATATTTGCTCCGGCGAGAGTTGACTTAGCGAACGAGAGAGAAGGGGGAATAGGGAGGGAATAAGTTTTGATTTCGATTACAAACATGATTGGAATTATAGACTTGGCTTTGCTGGCTTGCTGGGTTTTGTACTAGCAGCCCTACAAAAATGTTATGACATGTAATGAAATGCCTCTTTTTAATATATACAGATATTTGTATATATTTTATATAATATCACTGGTCAACTGTGCATACATATTTCAAGTGCATTCATAGGGAAACTTGATGTTTAACTTATTTATTTTGATCCATGAAATTAGAACTTGTTAAGACAAAAGGGCATGTGAAATGAAAAGAAATGGCAAGTATCCAAAGGGACGAAAACTGGCTGGCAGCAATGCAAATGACAAAAAAAAGAGACGCTGCAAGACTCAATGCTACCTGCTACTAATATAAACAAAACAGCAGGTCTTGAGGAGACAACGATAGAAAGGAGAAGATAAAAATGCAAGGGAAATGATATCAAGAGCAGATGTGCGGGACAGACGAGTTTGGAAAACTCCTAATAAAAACTTGTTATTTGGATCAAAAATGTGTATAGTGCCTTATGGGAATTCGGCTTATAATATCAAATTATAGGCTTCATATGGCGTGTGGTGGAGTAGGGAAGAAGGTATGAAATATAATACTTGGTGGTACCCTAGTGCGTAGATGTGCAGTTATGGGTATATTCATAGAATGAAGTGGAGAATGGACAAGGGAAGAAACAAAAGATGTGTAGAGAGTGTCGTATGTGAAAGAAGAAGTATTAGGTTGGTCATCATGTGTTGTTGAAGCGTGAGTTTGTGTGATCCGAGATAAGCCTGCGATATGATAGAACCTTATAAGGTGCTATAATACGACGGGCAATATAAACTTGCTATAGTGGAATTTATCCACCATTCCTATAGCTTCCAGTGAATATTCTGCTACTCTAAAAAGAGTACAATATGTAGCATAAGTGTATATCTTGTTTAATCAAGATCTTCTTCGTCGGGGGTCAGGCGACCACTGGCCATTCTACGGCCACGAGTATAGTAATCGTCACCGTTCTCGTCGACGCCGTCAAACAAAGCACGGTTCTCTGGAACATCCAACGGGCCAAAGACGGCTTCATCATCGGAATAATCCCACTGTACGGGAATTTCGGAACCGTTCTCATCTTGGCCATAGACAATGCCACGCCACTGACCAGCCATGATCTTAGCCGCAACACTAAGCATGAGCTTCATCAAGTTACTCGGTGGGCCCAAAAGTAGATCGCACGTCTTGGCTACGATCGACCAGGGAATATTGCGGATGTTGTTTACCTGCGATGAGGTATGGCGGTGGTGTGCGTAGCGGTTGCGGTTCCGTGGCGGAGAGAATAGATGGGCAGCCGAGGGGATCGGCGATAGTCCGCGACGGTGTGAGATGCTGGTAGTTGTGCGGTGACTGGGGCGCTGACGTAAACATGATGAAGATGAGCTACGCTTGATCGGGCTCGAAGGTGCTGTGATAGACTGCGCACGTGAGCGCGAGGGCTCTTCAACAGCGCTTAGAGAGATCGGAGTCTTTGGGGCTTCACTAGCAGCCGGCTTTGGCTCTGCAATGATTTCCGGCGCAGTATCCAGAGTCAAGGTCTTAACGACTGAGACGTCGGCTTCAGCGACAACCTCAGGCTTAGATTCAACAACATGCACCTCCTTTTCAGGAACGGCAGCAGGCTTTTCCTCGGCGGACTGTGTAGGCTCGACGGGCTTTGCGATATCCTGCATGAATGATGGTGAGTCAAGCTGTGATTCTGGTGGCGATGGGGGCATTTGGGGTCCAGTGTTCTGTCGTGAAGCATCCCATTCCACGGTAACACTGTGGAAAGAATCTGTGGATCCCGCTGGTGATGGGACACCGCTCCGAATGCTCTCAGGTGGAGCAGTGATCGTAGACGAGGAGGAATGTGACGATATAGATGATGAAATCGAGTTGCGTGACCGCGGCTTCATATGAGGTGGTCGAGGCGCCATAGTCAATGGTGGTTTAGAAGACATCGATAAAGGCGACTGTGGGCGCTCGGAAACTCTCGGACCAGTTGAAGAAGTAGACGAAGATCCAAGGTTTAGATGTGGTGGGACATTCATAGACCGAGATGCCTGGAAGCCAGGCCGTCTCAGACGCTTCTTCAGCACAGAGTTCCCGCCCATTCCACTACCTTCGTGGATCTCATTACCGGTCCGACGAACATCACGAGAGATATTCCGGCTGGGTCGGGCAGTAGCATCTTCAGCCTCGAAGATAGCTGTCTCGCGCTGACGGCTGTACAAGCTGCGTGATGTCATAGTACGTACATGTGTCAAGTCGCTGACTACAGAGCCAACATCGCTGATATCGTCGTCATATTCTTCAAGGTCTCCAAGACAAGCCGGTCCCTTGTTATTATTGTCTTGAAGCGAATGAACGTATTGCTTGCGGATCCATTCTTGACGCCGGCTCTCTGCTGAAATCTTCTCTTCCAAGTTAGTAACCATGGGCTTGACTTCGATATGGGCAGGATTAGCCTTGGGTGTAGGCAAGCAAGATTCGTCAAGACAATAATCCGATTCTGCCTCTGAGAACTCAGAGTACGAAGACTCGGAGTGCGAGGTTGTTGGTCTATCTGAGGCGCTACTCCGGCGCCGATCTGACAGCGGATAGTTGTTTGTAGAGCTAATAGAGCCACTACGAGCTGGACGACTCCAAGTCTCGGGGCTTGGTGACTGGTCATATGGGCCTAATGGGCTAACAAATGCCGAGTCTGAAGGCTTCCAGCTTTGGCGACGCGCCACTGAGGGGACCTGTGGAGGAGCCATTTCCGGCACAATATCAACAGTGAAGGTCCGTTCGAATGGGCAGATGGTCTTTTCAAACATGAGTATGTTACTAAGGACCTCGCGGAGAATCTCAGCTCGATGGCAGTCGTCGGAACTATCAAGAGGCAGTTCGATTCGCCAGTATTGCGGACGACGAATCTGAAGCACGAATCGTGAGCCTTCTTCGTCGAGGCACCAACACTGGCTTTTGGGCAAGATAGGCTGTAGAGCAGAACCGCAGTTCAGAAATGCTACAGAGCCAGGAGCTCGGTAGATTTTAAAGGCGCCTGTGCGAAATCAAGTAAACAAGGTTAGCATCAGATGATCGTTACGCCAGATAGTGTTGATCTGAAACAATGACAAGCTTGTCCAGGAGTCCGCAACTCACCCATTGCGATGGTGCGCTCCATATGCGACGACCAGGTTAAGACTTCTTTTGGGCTATGCGGCGCAGCTGCAGCGCGCGGGGATGTACGGGCTGTAGCGCTGAAAGCAATTATCTTGACGTTAGGGTGGCTGTATAGTGTCTCAACCTTCTTGCCGCACTTTGCCTCTATGGCAGCAGCAGAAACGGTGGACTCGTAGCCATTGGCGGTGTGTGATGCAGAGGAAGTCGAAGTTTGAGGTGACGATGACGATGGCGGTGGCCGAGGGTTTGGGTTAGTGACGACTCGTCTAGGTGTAGAAGCCGCGGTTGTTCGTGTTTTGGCTGCAGTTGCTCGAGTCGACGCAGCAAAAGAAGGTGAGGATGATCGGCCGGTCGAGTACCGGTTTTGGGCGGTTCTGGAAGCCATGGTTTTGTCCTGGGCCACCAGCAGGCGCGGATCGAATCGAGATACAAGTAGCTGCAGCAATAAGCAGGAGGTATCGACGGTGGTCGGAGTAGTTGAAGTAGATTGGTAAGTGGAAGGGGTATATGTCCAAAAAAGATATTAAAAGATATTAAGGAAAGAAGAGAGAAATGATAGTAAGTAGCAGAGCAGAGCAGTTAAAGAGTCGTCGCAAGAGGCCGTTGCCGGCTCCGAAGCGTCCTCATATATAAAGAAAAGTAGCAAAACGAAGCGATACCGAGGAAGCCAGGCGTGCTAGTTAAAGACGTCCCGGCGAATCACTACCGAGCTCTTTCTTTTTCTCCTTCTCAGCTCTTCTCCAGCTAGTTTGTATGAAACAGTAACCTTGAGGACAAGTCACGCCAGCTCTCGCTATGTATGGGAGATAATGCTGCCACTTTTTGGCGCTGTCTTGAAAGCAGCGTTGCAGTATTTGTTCGACAAGATATGTGTTGAGCTTATATCCGTTTTCCTGTTTTTTTTTCCTGTGATCGGCCAGTCTCAATGCCGTATAATAGAGTAGAGATAATTAATGATAGTTGCAATGGCGTCTCGACACACGGGCAAAAAGGTGCTAAAACATATGCCAGGGGTGTCCTGTGGTTTTT